>PQXL01000242.1:0-57192 GCA_004916875.1 Botrytis galanthina
GCATCCCGTCCGCTCTGCCATACACAAGCTTCAGATCGGTGGATTAGTAGTTGGGTGGGTGACCACCAGCGAATCCCCACTGTTGTATGTTTCTTTTGAAGATGTTTGCTCTTTTGCCACCTATTACTGCTGCTCCCTCTGAGAGCATTCCCGTTTTCGAGAGCTTCCTCTTTTCGTCTTTCTTCCGTTGTTTGAAATCTGTCTGTTGAATCATCATTATCTCTCTCCTTTTTCTTTTTTTGCAAATACTACTAGGTGGGTACCAAGAGCGGCGAGATATACTCGAGTAGATACAGAGGAAGAATGAGATATCGAATACATAAATATCTAAATCCCCCTTTACCTGGTGCTCGCTCCACCGAGCCTTGTACTTTACATCTCCTTTGGATGCGTAGGTACCTATAGCTAGGTAGCTATCAATGGTGATGAGATACACACATTCGTTCTTTATACAACATCTGCGATTCTCAGGGAGGTAGGTAGGTAGGTAGGTCCCTCTGCTCTGTACTCGATGAATCTGTTTGTGGATATTCGATTTGGTGGAATTATGAGAGGGAGATAATGTTATTTGTATTTGTATCTATAGTTGTGAGGGAATATAGATAGATAGAGAGTGTATATATATATATATCTTTACATATACATATACATATCCATATCCATATATCCATATACCAGAACTAGAACTAGAAACATATCTCCATCCCCAAAACTACACTCTTCCTTCCGTATCTCTCTGTTTGGTGTTGGATTTATACTTTATACTCTATTTATATACATATATACATACATACATACAGATATACAGATATAATAATAAATATAGTCTAAACCATACTGATAGAATAATTCTAAATTGAGGTTTTGAGTTGATGTATACTCCGTAGACTATTGCTTATATTGCTTATATCTATCTATCTATCTAGGTATCTATCTCTTCCTTCTAGATACATACACACATACACACATACACACATACACACATACACACATACACACATACACATACATACACAAATCTCTCTCTCTCTCTTAAAATGAAGAAATACAGATAGACAAACAAACCAATACTCTCATAACAAAAACAAAATCCCAAGCCCGCTATTGCTATTGAAAGAATAGATACCTATGAGCCTATCAATCTACCTTCTCTCTTCTTCCTCCGATGTCACTCAAGCCCCTAGACATATTCTCTGAACGTGTATTAATATCAGTATAGCAATACCATATCTTACATCAATCACATGAAAAATCTACTCTATTCTCTCTCACAAAACAAAAATAGATCAAAGAAGCATGTACGTTTGAATAGCAAGCATAAAAAGTTTTTAATTGAAAAATTCGACGTCTATACATATCACCAACGTAGCAAACAAACAAACAAACTAGGTATCCTACCCTCAAAGATCTAGCGAGACCCATGTTTGCAACCGAAACTCCTGTATTGTAATATGATATGATATAATATGCTTCCACCCGGAAATATCACTAGCTAAAAGTATGCATGGTTAAACATTTGGCGGAGTGTTCGTCCATGATGCGAGATGGATTTGGGGTATTCAAATGTTTTTCTCCTTTCGAGAAATATATCATTACGGGTAGGATCGTGTGACGGAAACTACTGAGAATATGACGTATGTAAGGAAATGTTGGAGTGGATTTGAACAATTGCGCTATTAACAGGTCTATGTGGACGAGAGAGGAATTTAATGGATGCGGTCCAATCTGGCTCTGTTCATAGCGATTTGATCGTCGACACGGTCGCTCTGAGACATAGTTAGCAATCATGTCAGACAAATAGGAATATACAATAACATACCTTGCCGATAATTCTTTCAATATGTTTGTTCTGGTCATCGACTTCACGACCAGTAGCCTTCGCTAGTAGATTCAATCTTCCGGCAGCATGACCAAGAGCATCCAAGTTGGAATCGATTTCGTTCTCCATTTCGTCATCCTCAGAGTCGGCCTCGAATTGATATTTGGACCTCTCAGCAAGACTGGCCTTGGTTGCTGTTGCTCGGTATCCTACATCTCCTGGCTGAAGATCTCTGAAGTTTGCCTCCATTCTTTGAGAAGATGCGAATGCTGCATTTCTAGTCTCCTCGCGCTGATCACGTTCTGATCTATGTTTGTTGATAATATCATCATCTCGTTGAGCCTTTCTCGACTTTGCTGTGAAAGGGTTGGAAACATGGACAGCGAACATACTCTTGTTAAGAGTCTTCAATTCCTTGGCCTTCTCCTCAGCAATTCGGTTATGATTGGCAGCAAGATCCAAGTTCTTCTCGGTATTGTGGATACGTTCTCCTTGTGCACCTAGACGAGCCAAGGTAGCACGGCCAGTTTCTTCAGCTTGGGCCGCGATTCTCAATGCGTTTCGAGTAGATGAAACATCCTCTTGCTTCATGGCCCTAATTTGAGCCTTTGTCGCTTGAACATCTTCCTCTTCCTCTTCTTCGGCAGTAAGTTGTCTTTCTTCTCCATATGCTCCATATCCACCTCCAGTTGATGGGCCAGCATCTGACTGAGCGCCATATGGTGGAGGTGGTCGCTCAGAGCCAGTAGCTGCCTTTTGTGCATATCTATCCTTTGCTCCACCAAACAGTTCATTCTTATTGTCTTCTGTCGTAGTTGTATCGTTACTGTTGGTTCGTCCTAAACCACCATAACCAGATGGACCATATTTTGATCCCGAGTTGGCGGCAGGGCCATCGTATCTGTTTGCGCCATATCCACCACCATTTCCGAATTTCTCAGATCCGTATCCACCACCATTTGGAGCCGGAGCTCGAGGACTAGGGCCACCCATTCCACCTCGAGGGCCACCTGGCAAACCACCATTAGGGGCACCTGCAGCCCCTGGAGCAGTGTATTGTTGTCTGGCTGATTGATATGGAGATTGAGTGGGTTGAGCGGGCATGTTCGCAAACTTGTTATTGTCTTGTGCGTAAGGGTCGGCTTGAGGTTGTGGAGTGGCATAAGGGTTCGCTGCCGGAGCAGGAGAGGCGTTCTTGTCTTTTCGCGAAAATAGACCCATCGTGAGGATTCAAAAGAGATGACAATAATTGGATGGAGATGTAGATGTAACAGGAATATAGATAGAGAACGATGAGAATTGGAAGATGAAGTCTGTTGTATTTGACAAACAAAAAGAAAGGAGCTGAAATCTTTAATTAAACTGGATCTGAGGTTATTCTTAAATGTTTGTGAAGTTGTAACAAAGGGTTGTCTTGAGAATATGGGTCGAAGATGCAAATGAGTTTCAGGGTGTTAATCCGTGAACACAATACCTGAAGATTGGTGGGGCTTAGCCTATGTGGAACCTCCGAGCCCCATTAGCCACATAATTTAGGTGACGATCCTGGCAAGTACACTTTGCTAACCCGAGCTAGGTAGGGAGCTATAATTAAGATCTACCAGGTATAACAAGTGAAGATGATTGGAATGATGGGAGAGCCAATAATTGGGTGTGAACCAAACGGTGTGACTGATAGATTATGACTGTTATCTGATAATACCTACCTAGGTACAATTATTTAATATCCAGATTCTCTTCCTCTACCTCTACCCTACATTACCCTACGTTGACACAAACAATTTACTTTGCCATACAAAGAGAAGTTATATCAAGATGACTTCTAACCCATCTGCATAACTGTTCTTTCGGTTCGAGCCCTTTTTCCAACCAGCTTTCAGTTAATTCCTAGTTCCTGGAGCTATCCAGCAAACCAGTTATCTATCCACACAAACATCAAAATGGTTTTACGATTATTACACCCTTTTCGAATACACAAACACCGCATAACTATACAGTCCTCCTTGGTGATTGAGAAAATATCAATACGGCGACGGCAGTCTTTGGACAAGTTACGGACTATTGAGTGAGAATTGGACAACTCAGAGTGGTGGCAATAATTCCTCTAACATTGACATTTGGATGTTGAACGGAGTGCTGGACAACTGAGCAGTGGCAACGACTAGAACCGATATTGGAAAATGGCATCGATTTTTACATACGAACCGGAGCCCCCAAGGGTAGAATCACCATGGTTGTTGACTCCAACCAATTCTCCTAAACCACCTTCACCGCAGCCATATCCGAAATCTCTCAATAGCTCCCCTGGTTCAACTCACATTTCAGATTATGGAGTCACCAAATTGGAGGCAGAACCACAGGAAGGTCCCACAGAATACAAACTCCATCTTTTATTACGACCGAGGAGGACGTACAGTACTTCAAGCACTGGCTCAATAATATCTGGTTCTCAACAGCACAAACAGCAACCCCTTAATCAGGAGAAAGCAAGCCCCATATTGGCACCATCCAACCAGAGTAAACAGAAACGTTTAGAGCAGCTCACAACTCAATTGCTGTGGCGCCTACAACAGTCGTCTCCGTATCATGCATCATCTACAAGTGATCTTGTATTACCGAAGTGAGTGCATTACCCCATAGCGGTGATTGTATGTTAGGCCGATGTGGCCCAATCCCAGATTGAAATAATCAAACTTGAGACATGCAATGAAATACACCTAATTGTAAACTTGCGCTGACTTTGATGTCCAACAGATTGCCTGGTAGTGCAACGAGCTTAGATGCCCCTTCAAGACCTGGAAAGCTGTTAGCTGGGCTTGAGGAAAGCCGTGGAGCACTGTATGAAATAGGCGTTTCCGATGATGGTACATTTGTCGGTCTGACGAGCGATGAACTAGACGAGAGTTTGACAAACCTACGGGCTATGGCAGCTAGTCTTGGATGTAATGTTGAGATTGTTCGAAAGGTAGTTGTTGGAGAATGTGAATGGCAAGAGACAGATGAGCCCCCAAAGTCTCAAATTTCGCAGCGACTCAAGAAACAAAAGCCATGGTTGGTCCCTGAAGATCAAGCGATATCAACAAATTTCCGGCACCGAGAGAAATTGTGGGTCGCTGAAGCCCTCATAACTCCAGATCTCAGTTCGAAACGAGCACAGTCAATAAGCTACGACGAAGCTCCTGTCATTCGTCAACATACTCCACAGCCTACGATTAGTGAGTTTACCGAGGCCCCCGCTCCTCAACATGAGGATACAACTGAACAGCTGCGTATCACCCTTACTGGTCCCACTACATCTGGAAAATCAAGTCTTCTAGGTACTTTGTCTACCACAACGCTTGATAATGGTAGAGGTAAAAGTAGACTCAGTCTATTGAAACATCGTCACGAGATTGCTACAGGGATTACAAGTTCTGTGGCACAGGAGTTAATTGGTTATAAAGACTCACAGGTCATCAACTATGCTTCTGGCAATGTAACGTCCTGGACAGATATTCATGCTACAGCAGAAGATGGCCGACTTCTATTTGTTTCCGACTCTGCTGGTCATCCAAGGTATCGCAGAACAACAGTTCGAGGCTTGGTTGGTTGGGCTCCTCATTGGACTGTTCTATGTGTCGCAGCAGATGACACGGGTTCGAGCGGTGCCGGAAGTACTTCAACAACGGAGCTTCTTGGCACTGTTGGGCCAGGAACTGATCTTGCAAAAGCACATCTTGAGCTCTGTTTGAAACTGGATAAACCTTTGGCTATCGTGATCACCAAGCTTGATCTGGCTTCAAGACCTCGTCTAAGCGAGACACTGTCGAAACTTCTATCTGCTATCAAAGCAACAGGGAGAACTCCTTCAATTCTTCCGCCAGATAATTCTAAGAATATCATTGATGCCGATCTAACTAGTATACTGCCCGAAGATACTAATACTGTTAGAAAAGTCATCAATACGATGGCAATGTCAGATCTCAGGTCCATTGTTCCTATCATCTTTACAAGTGCGGTCAAGGGAACTGGTATTCGCCAGCTCCATGCCCTTTTCCAAGCTTTGCCAATACCTACACCACCCACTCCTCACGATTATATTGGCATGGCACTCAATCCAGAGCAACCCTCATCTCTATTCCACATTGAAGATGTATTTGGGGTACCAGCTTCCTATGATGCCCTGGTCTGTAATAGTAATGGTATTGATGCGGGAACTGTAGTTGCCGGTCATCTTAGGTTTGGTAGGCTATCAATTGGAGATAATATCGTCGTGGGCCCTTTCCCAGCAGATTCCGACGATGATGAATCTCCTCAGACTGGTCCCCGTTCTTCGCCAACCAGTCTAGGTACCTCACTTACGCATCCCTCAGCAACCGAACTTTCTAGGATAGCTCTACGAAACACGCCATCTGCCTCAGTTACCAAAGGCGAATGGCACAATGCACATATAGTCAGCATTCGCAATCTTCGCCTTCCAGTGCACACAATTGAAGCTGGTCAAGTCGGAACCATCGGCATTGTTTTTGACTTACCGACTCAAGAAGACTCAGATAGTCCTATGGAACGTTCCTCTCAGACTGCTCCTCGAATCCGCAAAGGAATGGTGATGGCGATACCCAGTAAACATATGATCCAAACTCATCATTCTCTTCAAGCTGCCAGTGGTTTCACTGCATCCTTTGATGATGGCGACATTAATTCCGTCACACCAGGCACAGTAGTAGTAATATATATAGCCAGTGTTCGCGCTTCAGCTCGGGTTCTCAAATTAACCCCAAATCTCCCTGCCAGAGATATGGGAGCAGAAGATGCAGAAGATGTTTTTGGATTGGGATTACTGGACGGCTGCGATGTAACTGATTCCAACGGGAAATCAAAAGACGAGCCATTTGTTTTTGGCACTGATGGCATTACAGATGTCAGTTTTGAATTGTTGACATCTAGGGAATGGATAGAGTTGGGTAGTCAGGTTCTGGTCATGCCTGGGGGTGGTCATGGACTGTATTCCGGAAGCGAGAGGGGAGAGAAGGGAGTTGCTGGGTTGGAAGGCTTTGTAGGGAGAGTTGGGGAGGTTGTCGATTGACGTGTCCCCTGAGTTGATGGGTTCTAGTTATTGGCTTGGTTACGTACCGGTGAAAGGTATGAGGTGTTTGAGTGGGACACTGTTACGTGTTCTCCATTTAAGAGCACGCACCCTATGCACTGCATTAGGTGTAATATTATGGAGTAGTTCTTGTAGCTGAAAATGAAATGCAAGATGATTCTGCTATAACTCGAAGCATTCGTTTCCTCCACATACCTACCTGTGCATTGTCACACACAGGCCTTCTACCTTGTTCCACCCTTCGTACATTTTATTTTTTTCGGGCGTCTCTACATCCCATGTGATGCAAAATCCGTATGAGAGTGAACTGGAAGGATTCAGTTATTTCTTACAATCAATAGTCTTCGCCAACATGGCTGAGCAATAGTGAGTAGGCTATTGAATGACCTGATTCATAACGGCTTATGATTTATACCAATATTCATTATCTGAGATATATCGAAGGAGCTCACCAAGAGCGTAGCATAATATAAGAACGGCAGCAGTGTCACTATCGATTTTACATCTCAAGTAAACGAAATACCGATAGGGTACAACTACTGGCAACAACCTTGGAATAGGGCATTCGTGGGATGAAATTTTTACCGACAGAAGCGCTGGTGGATATGCTTCAAACACAAGCGGCGGCACCTTCCTTTATATTTAATCAATGAATTCACCCCAAAGGTTCTTGGCTCTGAGGTGGAATTCATTCACTCTATTCATTTGAATATTGGTAATCTTCAATTCTCTTCAGAATTCATCAGTTCCGTCGTCTGATCATTTTACCATTCATCAGTTCTTTACTTGAAGAGCATCCCGTATCATCATATTATTCTCATTCTAATCAAGTCGCTGATTTCGTTATGGCATCTGGTTGGATTCCCGATATGAATCCCACCGAGCTTTCTGATGGAACTTTGGTTTGTGGAGCTCATCATCAAATAATTTGCATCATCTGCTGTTGTGACTACAGCTTCATGCAAGATCTCCAGGAAGAAGAAGAAAATAGTGCCTCTGCTTCTCACTCTAATGCTCGTGCAGACGATGAAGACCCGGAGACACTTGAACACCCTGAATATCAAGTATTTGATCCACAAGAGGCGTTCACGATGTTCACTAGACCGGGAATGAATGGCTTTAATGATGCCTTTGAATCCAATCTCGACTTCGATGCGATGCCTACCATCACAAAATTCTACCCTCCTCTTCCAGGTGATACTCCCAGCACGCTTTTCCGTCCAGCCCACCGCTTTATCCGTCGCACTAATTCCAATGAAATACTCCTTTACACTGATGGCTCCTGTCTCTCCAATGGTCTTGTCAGCCCTCGTGCCGGTTGCGGTTTCGTCATCTCACCTCACCACAAAATCAATTTCAGACTCGAAAATACTGGCCCAACCGGAGAAATGCACCGCCAAACTAGTAACCGTGCCGAATTGCGTGCCGTGGTAGCCGCTCTCGAATACCGTGCCTGGCAAGGTGATAACTTTGCATCTTGGGAGCGTATTGTCATCGCTACTGACTCTGAGTACGTTTTTCTTGGTGCCACCGAACGAATCAACGGTTGGGCTCAGCGGGGCTGGCAGACTAGTGCTGGAACGGAAGTCAAGAATCTGGATTTGTGGAGGAGGCTAGTTGATTGTATCAGAAAAGTGAACACGCCGATGAACTTTTCAGAAAACGGGCGTGGAGTTGCGGTCGCATTTTGGAAGATTCCGAGGGAGTGGAATGGGGAAGCTGACGCTGAGGCGAAGAGAGGAGCCGATTTGGAGGAGGTGCAGGAATTCCGGGTGCTGAATGGGATAGTGGTCTGATATTTTGCGGTCGAGAATTAGATACTGCATTTTGGCGGCGCGACGATGACCATTAATTAAATATTTCAAGCAAACATTCAAGTATGAAGATGTATCATAAGAAAGCTCGTCATATACTGTTATAATGTTTATTCATGCTGGCTGGTAGGTACCTCACAAGACGCTGTAGAAAACGATTTTAGACTTGGATTGGGTAAGAGATTGATTGCCATATATCTCGTAGCCCATGATATGATTCGAAAACTTTAAAAGTCCTCTAGTTTATAAACCTCATAACTGACTTCTTCGTATGGGTGTGTCCTGTTCTCTAGAATTAGTCCCATCTGCTGCCAAAACTCTCGCCATTCCCTTCTTCGCTTCCCGAGGTCTCCTTTAATCCCATGTCTCCCTTTCATCAACAACTCAACATGAAGCTCACCTCTTCAATGCCTCAACCGCTTTCCTTGTAACTTCCTCCCCGGTGCACAAAATATGGACTAAAACCTCCTCCGTTCGTTCTAACACTCCTACTTTCCCTGTGTGAGGCACAGCTCCCTTCTCTGCTACTGGTAAAAATTGCCCGAATCCTGGGATTTCAAAACAGACTTTGATATATTTTCCATTGGCGTACACTCCACCGCCCACAGCAAATATGGCATCTTTTGTCGCGGAGAGGTGCGATGGGAGGACGCGATAGACGAGCTTGTAGCGTGTTTGAGAGTTCGAGGAGGTGGACATTGTCAATTTTGATTTGAGAGCTGAGATGAGATGAGATGAGATAGGATATGATATGATATGATATGATATGATATGATATGATACAGTGAAATTGATAGGATTTGGGAATGAATGCAACAAAGGATTAGATTTACCTACCTACATACTTTCTACAGTGAATATATCATTTTCTTATCATCAATTCAACTCAACTATCACCGAACAATAAACAATTTAACGGCGATGCATGAATATCTCTTCAAATCTATTACACATAATAAGTCGATTCTGCGCTATCTCTGACGCACCCCACAAAGTGGTTTATATACCTAGTACCTACCTAGCACGAGTGAAATACCACCGCGTCGGTATCGATGCATCCAAGAAAAAGGAAACTTTCAATTCATTCATTTAATTCGCTAATCTTATCCTCGCCGCTTAAAGCCTGCAATCCTTATCGCACCTCTTACCATTCAAAATCTGGCCAATCTACCCTGAGCCACTTCGGCCACCTCCTTATCTTTACCTCACACACCTTGCGTCATGCTATAAAATCACTTAAACAGCGCTGGATCCTGGGATTCCAAGAATTTGTATTATCAATAAATACCACCCGCTACCCAAATACTTGAGCATATTCCTCGTCCCGAAGTCTGGGCATGGTCTGATGAAGGGATAATGGGTCAAGCATCTTCTTCTCCTTCTACCTCTCCTATTGCTCCTAGAACTACGACGCTTCCTAGAAATTATCGTGGAAATTCACGTGAGAATGAGCATGAGAGATTTATCAGTACGGAGACGACACAGTTGTTGACACCGGACCCGGAGGAGGATATCGAGGGAGATGCGGATGTGAGGAGTGGGGATGGACATAGGAGTATGGTTATAGGCAGACATGATGGCCATGCGTGTTATCACCCTCATGCCATTGGAGATATCTGTTATCCCCAAGATGAATTTGGGGATTTGCCGGTTTATAAGACGATTCATCGGTTTGTTTCCTGATCCATACATATCTGAACCAGAGAATGATACTGATAGAATGTTAGGATAAGGAGAGATATTATCTCGGCGATTGGTGAGTTTTAACAAACGGTGAGATAGGGAAGTGAGACTTAGACTAACGGGAAAGATAGATGATCCATATAGTTTGGAACAATTGAGGGATCCGAGATTGAATGTATCGGTTGTGAGGCCATTGGTCGATAAGCTGTACGACTTGGATGATTTATCGGTTGGTATGTTACTGTTTTCTTATACTTATTCTTATTCTTATTATATCACTTTGAAGGTTGGGGGAATGAATATTGGTACTTTTCCCAAGTGATTAGAACCACAACCAATAGAAGGACGTTTGGAAATCGTTTGATGAGGAAATGGTAAATGTGGGCGGTGTTTTGAGTAGTTCTCAAAGATCACATTTATTCCTACCATGAGCTCTCCATAAAGTCTTTGTTGTTTCTTTCAGATCAAATCCTGCTTTCAGATACTGATAAACTCCAAGTCTATTGTCTTCTCGTCAACAAAACACAGTTCCAACGTGAACAATTGGCCCTACCTCATCAACAGAGCATTTGCACCACACGTGCCCATCTATGCGAAATAGTCGCCAATCGAGTTCTGCGTCGTTTCCACGAGGATCATACCGGCTCGGAAGGGTTACTTCTTCTGTCTCGCATTCTCGTAGGAGGTTTCGATCCATTTCAAGGTGCTCCAAACAATGTCATCCAAGAAAGCAGCAACTTTGGTTGGGCTGCCAAGTCCCGTACAGGCGCCAATCGAAGATTACCAGCCTTAGAGATTGCCATTATTTCTCAAAGCAAAGCTTTCCTCAGTTCGTCGGCTTGCCAAAAAGTAATAAGCGCAATATACGAGGGTAGGATCATATACACCCCAACGGCGTTCATGGATATTCTACCTGATCACTACAAGAATAAACCAATTTCGTTGTACAATCCAAGAGAGGCGCCATTGTTCAACCAATATAGACTTATAGTTCCTCGTACAAGGAATTATTTGGAAGTCTGCCACTTCCTGCTACTGTTGGTTTTCTATCTGTATGTCATGGCAGATCGTGATCCATCTACATTTGGTGGGATGGAGTTGTTATTCATTGTTTATACATCAGGTTGGTCTTTAGATCAATTGTAAGTTCTTTAGTACATTTCAGTGGAATCTGGTAGTCGTTATTAACACCAATCGCAGTTGCTCTATACTTGAACACGGATGGCACGTATACACCCAGAACCTGTGGTCCTTTCTCGATGTTACTTTTGCCGCGATCTTTGGAATTTATCTCGCGCTCCGCTTCAAAGGCTGGCACACTAATAACGTTGGCACTGGCCAACAAGCACTAGATGTCCTCGCCTTGGGAGCTCCTGTCCTTGTTCCACGTCTAGCGTTCAATCTTATGTCCGAAAATATGCTTTTCATTTCGCTTCGGGCCATGATGCGCGATTTCACTGTGCTCACAATCCTTGCTGTGTGGTGCTTTGCTGGATTCCTGCTCTCTATGATTTGGCTTGGAAATGGTATCCATGAGCCAATAACGGTTTCTAAATGGATGCTCTGGATATGGTTTGGACTCGACGGTACAGGCATCACAACATCTGCTCAATTTCATTGGCTCCTCGGCCCGATCCTCATGGTCACTTTCGCATTCCTAGGCAACACCCTCTTTCTTACCATCCTCGTCTCCATGCTTTCAACGACCTTCTCAACCATCGTCTCAAACGCTACCGCAGAAATCCAATTCCGTCGCGCCGTTCTTACTCTCGAAGGTGTAAAGTCAGACTCCCTATTCGCCTATTTTCCACCCTTCAATATCCTTGCCCTCTTTGTCCTCATGCCCCTAAAATTTGTTTTAACACCCCGCTGGTTCCACAAGATTAACGTAGCAGCGGTGCGTTTTCTCAATGCTCCTCTTCTACTCCTCATCGGTTATCTCGAACGACGCCAATTGTGGGACGGCCCCCGTCGTCAAAAAGAAGCAGAACAACTACCCCGCATCCCATATCGTCCTCGACTTTGGGATTTTTCCAGAGGCTTTAGCGTTCACGGTGACTTGCAAGCAGTATTTGATGCCGAACCTCCAAGTGATATCGCGGATGAAATTGGAATAGAATCTGACAATGATGTCCGACGCGATCGGAATGTTTTCGAAAATGACTTTGCCCGAGAATTCAATGGGTCGACAAAATCAAAATCAAAATCTGGACAAAAACCAGTTAATCCCAGAGAACACATGAAGAGAAGAGATACGGCTAATAGTGCTAAAAGAATCAGAAGAGATTCGGTAGCTCCATTCGCGGGAATGACTATACCGAAACATTTGAGGGATTTGTTGAATGAGGGGAGTAGTGATGAGGAAAGTGAGGATATCAAAGGAAGGTTAGAGAAACTTGAGCAGTGTATGGGCAGGGTAGAAGGATTATTAGGGAGATTGTGTAGGGAGTTGGATGGGAAGAGTGAAGAAGGTGGAGGTGAAGACGGTGATGTAGGAGGAGAGGGAACATTGAGTGATTTAGATACGAGTGTGGCGGTAGAATTTTCAGATGACTAGATTCAGGGTGAGATGGGTGCTATAGATTGGAGTGGCGAGGTATAAATGGGTGGTTGTATCAAATTGTTTCACATGCATAAAATAGAGGTTGGGATGGTCGCATTCTTTTTTGGTCTGTTGGGTAGCATAGCGGAGCGAGTTAAATTGAGAACCGAGTAAAGTTGTTATTCTAGCTTTGAGATTGAATAAACATACACGATACATATATACATACTTTTTACTACAATTCTCAAGTACATTCGATGTCCTATATGTTCCGAGCAACAAGTATTCAGTGAAGCACAAAACAGATAATCGTTATTCCCCAATGTCTCATCTAAAGCAGCTAAAGTGTACCATACTCATCCAAACAACTCCAAACAAATATGCACTAGCGTCTTTCGTGCATTTCGTTACACCTCCGTCTAGATACTCTGATACATAATCTTACTCGCTTAAATATGTACACACCATCAATACATACATACCACTCGCTAGCCGATCCACTCACGGCCCAAACCCGAACCCAAGTAGACGGTCGAGTAGTACCTACATGAATTTATAGACATGCAACAAAACTCAATAAGCCCCCATCAGTATGATTAATTATCATCGGCGGATATTCACTCACCGATCCGGATTTTAGTAATTAAACAAAAGAGAAGCTCTTGTTGCATTGTTATATATCTGAATAGAGATTTAGGGAGTATAATTGGTATACGATCTATCACTTACTATATATTTGCTAGCTCGGATATTACCCCTAGTCTCTGATTCTCGAGGGAGTGGGAATAGAACTACCATGCTATGCTCTGCGAAAAGGTATACGCACGCAACTATCTATCAGATATACAACGAAAAATCATCGGGTTCATCAAGTTTTTGCAAATATCCGATGCGGATGAACCACTCAAACTGAGTGGCTGATTAAACTTACAGATTAAGTCTACAAGTAATATGGATTGATGAGAAGAGTATCAGTTTAGAAGGGGAATATAAAGAAAGAATAAAAGGAAGGACATAAATATCCACATAAGATTCTCATCTACAATTTTCCTCATTTTCGAAAAAAAGTTGAGATGAGATTTATTTAGACTTGCAGAACTATAATCTATCTAGAATACATAACCGCGTATTAAACTATGTGTACGTTCCAAGTAAGATTGAGTATTTTACGACTTTCTTAGAGATGATTAGATGTTCCTAACATACAACTTAAGTAACGCAATATAATTAAATTTTTGCCTGAAAGTTTCTCGCATTTTATATTCTGGAAGATCGGAGAAGGATAGTATTCCCATCTCAAACACACCAGGAAAGAAAAGAAGAAGAGCTAAAATTCAAGAGATTCAAAATCCAGAGTTTTAGAAGATTCAACAATTCCCATTTCCCATTTACCATTCAACTAAAAAAAAAACGAAAAACGCCTTCCCCAATGCGCCCTCACTTCTATATAGTGCTAACCATGCAATTCCTCTTCGAAGTTACGCTTGACAATGCCTGCCTGCCTGCTTGTCTACCGGTCCCCAAGAAACACAACACAATTCAAATCAATATTTCCATACAGCAACAAATTCAATCCTTCTTTCCCCCCTTGACACCTCTCCCTCTCACTGCACCCTCTAAATCTTCTCTCCCAGAAGTTCCACTTCTATTTAATGAACTATTCCTCAATTTACCCGGCGAAAGTTCAAAACCCCTACCGTCATCACTCCCAGTCCCATCTAATAATTCTATAAGATCACCAGGCCCATCCGTCGATGTACCGCCTCCATTTGGTGTCCCCGGGTTTTTAACAGCTAACCTTCTAACCCAACCTTCAATCGCCGCTGCTGCGTTTTCTAGACCAATTCCAGAGCCTCCCAAGTTACTAGGCGTAACCGATCCGCTTGCAGGACTATATGAACCCTCAGCAATACTTGCAAGTTCATCTCTGAATCCAAAAGGTATTTCAGATTCAAGAATTGAGGAAGAAGGTAGAGAATCGATTGTAATCCCGGGTATGTGTTTTCTCGCCCATGTATTTAAGGGATCCTGTCCAGGTCCAGGAGTCGTGACACTCTTACCCAACGTTCCCACGCCGCCAGGTCCCCGAAGCCATCCTAGTCGATCCGCGGCTTCACCTACGCTTTCTCGACGAGACCGATTAGCCGATCCAATTGGAGGGAAATAGCTTCCACCGGTAGATTGAGAAGGTCGAGGTCCTAGATTACTCGGCCTTCGAGAAGTTGTGCTTGCAGGGCTACTCACTTGTTCGCCTGAAGACCCGCGTGGAAGATCATAAGAAGCACGAGGGGTAGATGTGATAGAATTAGTAGCCTGACTCTTTCTTCGCCGTGGTGGAAAATACCCCAGGGTTCTTCTAGGCATACGTGCAATCTCGACTGGTTTAGAGTTTGGAGATGAATCAAGTAGAACCCATCGTACATGTTCCCATGGATTTTCCTCCGGTCGTTCTGTCGGTGTCTCTGATCTGGGTGGCCATACTTCCGGGGCATCCTCTAAACTCGGCGTTGGAGCAAGTAAATCGACCCCTTGGCTCAGAACCTGAGATGGGTCACAAGGACGTCCTTTGATTGCACAAGCATCTACTGGTAGTACAACCACTTGTCGAGTTTGTATGGAGTCATTTGGCCAAAATCTATTGGCTTTTCGAAATACCATAGGTTGACAATTATATCGTAATATAACTCCCGCAAGCGTATCCTCTTTTTGCACATGGTGTATGTATACCAGCGCATCACCCTCGTCATCTTGTGTTCTAGTTGTAGTCTCATCCATGGACGTTCTCCGTTTGTAATTTCCATTTGTATCAACTGCCCCATTAAGATCTGTGTGGTTTTCGAGAAGTCTCGTCATTCTTTGTGTCCGCAAAGCTGCATCTCTTTCCGATTGACTTCCCGAGCCAATAACAGCTTCATTCCTCTTCTTTTGTTCTGCGGGTCCCCATGCACCATGAGGTAGTTCAAACAACTTCTTCACGGAGCTATCTTTCCTTCTAGCTTTGGGTCTATCCAAACTGACTGTCTTCCTGGCACTACCCTCGCCCTCATCTGTTACCAAATCCCCCAAATCACCTAGCACCGAACTCGCAAGCCCTTGTAATGTACTCCAAGAATTCGACCACCCACTACCCCATGCTCCAGCATTCCCTGGTCCAATTTTCTGGTCTCCTCTCCCCACCGCAGATGTTCCCAAAGCACTTTCGGCAGATTGAGCGCCATTATCGCCTACCCTCCTTGAAGGATGTCTTGAAGGGATTGGGCTTACTCCTCTGGCACTTCCACCAGGACTGCTCCCCCTGCTGCTTGTTGTGCTCACCAATTCTTGTTCCGTACTAATCAGTCTTCTATTTCTCGGTCGTATCGTAGAGGAGGTTGCTGCACTGGAATCGCTGAATCGTGTTTCGTTGTCACTATATAATCGCGATTGCTTCGAGGTTATCGCGGCTGTTCGTGACGATTGTGACATGGTTGTTTCGCGGGCCGTCCGCACTGGACACTTGCGTTCATGAGAGCATTCGTCGTTTTTGATTAAATTTATTTGCGATCATTCGATCACTCAATTACTAGGCCTCGAATTGTAGTTGAAATTACTCGTGTCAGTTATGAAGTACACTTGGCTTCCTTGGGGATAATAGTCGCGGGGAACGGACGTTCCAGATAATACTACTAAGTTTGGGCTACCGTGTTCGTCATCCGTAGTAGCATTTATAGTGTATTATGTATCGAAACGCAGGGCACGTGGGGAATCCGCATTTAAGACACAATACCCACCACAAAGAGTTTCCCGAGATTGACTTGTAATTTCTTCTATTTTGATTATTTGCTAGTAATGTTTGATTTTGTGTGTTACAAGTATCAAAATAATGTATTTCTGAGACGTTTACTTCGATAAGTTTCATTTCCTGTCCATTAGGTAGGTTCCAAAAGGCTTATAATACAGCGGCATGAGCTACACCTACACGCTCCATGACTAATTTTTCAATACTCGAGGAAATAGCTCATCAAGAACTACGTCAAGCAAGTCTTTGCTCATAAATAGCAACCGGCCGGTTTCCTTTTCCATTTCCAGATCCTGCCAAGAACAATCAAGCGAGTGGGACATCGCCATTCATACCAGTTAAATCCCCATTAATTCCAAAAAATTGAAACCTGCATATCACTATGTCAGTACGCTAACCGAGACTTGCACGGTGTAGTAGACTTACCAATCTTCAACATTTAAAGTTGTAGGAACAGCTTGTGCCGAACTATTACTCCAGGTATCACTAGGACTTTGGCCTTGAGGCTCATGCATTGGCTGCTCAAAGCCTTGCTGCCACATACCTTGGCCCATATTGTAATTAGGAGGAACTCCAGTTGGAAGCATTCCACCACCTTGAATTGGACTACCACTCATTCCAGGTTGGCCTCGCTGCATGCGTTGAGGCAATTGATTTGATTGATTTGGGTTTGGGATTGGGGGCTGAGGTGCACCTAGATGAGGCATGAGATTTGGATCAAGGTTGGGATGACTTGGTGGGGAGAATTGAACGTTATTCAAACTAGGACCACCTTCAGGGAACAACTGATCTGGTTGAAAGTTCTCCCAGAGAGATTGTGATATGTTTGGGGAGTTTCTAGTAACAAGATAGAGATCTGGGGGCGTAGCCGGGACCGAGTATGAGGGGTTGAAAGGTGTGGGCGGACGTGTGTGGGGACGAGAATTAGAACCTCCCATAAACGTATCTCGATTCTGACGCTGATTTGGTGATGTAATGGGTGGCGGTGCAGGCATCGATGATGAGTTATAACCCTGACTTGGTGTTTGTGGTATGGACCTCTCGTATGATTCTTGTGGCGCGGGTCCACTGCCCACAGCGAAATCCAGTGACATATCGTCATATTTTCTCTTTTGTGATTCGTTCTTAGCTTGATTAAGGCCCTCGCTGATGCTCTGTACCATACGTTTATGTCGTTGTCCAGCAGCTTTCTGAAGACGTTCCTCAAGCACCTTATTTCCCAAGATGGACTCAAATAGTGTGTAGACCATCTTAGCCACGAGCCAAACTCTTGATACATCCTTCAAGCCATTCATACAAACTCGCATTCGCTCTTGGGTAGCTGCAACGATAGATGGCACTGAGGATCGCATCTGATAAACATGCATAATCAATGCAGAGAATAAACTGTACACGATGAATGCTGGACAGTATCGTAGCTCGTCATGTGCCGATAAGTTCTCAATGATGGACGTAATCATTCCCGCAGCTTGAAATGCGATAGTTCGAGATGGATATACATTTTCCTCATAATTACCTCTCTGTGTAGTAGCCGGTGGCATATGCGCTCTATGTAACAAGCAAAGTGTTGTATAGTAATTGGAATGTAACAAGGCTGCCCAAAATTGATGTCGAGGCATCTCCCAATATACCTCCTTAGGACAATGAGACAGCCAATCTGCCAATGCCATATCACTGTGGGTGAGGTCGATCGCATTTTGCCGTCGAGCCTTTGAAGCTACGCTATATTGCTGCGAGAGAACCAATCCCATGATTTCGCAAAGCTTAACATATTGAAGGAAAAATTGGACATGCACAGGATCTTGGATGAATTCGGCGGGGTGATCGGTCTCATCCTCGACAAAATCATCCTCACTAATCATCTCCACATCGGAGTCATCAGTATTGATATGCACAGGGCGGCCAAGAGCAACGGCAACCGATCGGTCACGGGTAAACAGCGTCCACCAGATTCGCTTCCAGAGCCTCTTGTCGGCTTTGCTGAGCGCAGAACCTTCAACACTCCTATGCATACCTGAGCCTTGTGCTACAATTGTCGCAACCCTGCTCCAATAGAATACGTTCTTCGTTACATCTTCTGGTCCCTCCCAATACCATCCCATCAAGACCAAAGCTTGTACAATTGTGACCCTATCATCTTCATAGTTCGCGTCGTAAAGTGCTTTCGCACGCTTGTAGAATGTCAAGGCAGCGGGAGTCGTCGATCCATTAGCATCCATTAATTGGGGATTTGTACAGACCCTGGATCCAGCCAGGAGGATAGCCTGCAGTAACAAAAGCGAAGGAGGATTTTTCGCATCGCGATATTGCCTCATGAATCTGTTCCGATTGATTACAGGCACAATTGGAGCAACCCATTTGAAATATGCATCTACCAGTTCATCACAAAGCGACCTAGGAGGGAGTAAAAATGCTCCCCGTTGATGGAGGATATCAATTTCCACATTATCCAATTCCGTCAGCCTCGCCCGAGATCCTCTAATATTCTCTGGTAAAGGATAATGTACAACATCTGCGTTGCCATGTCGGTCGTGTACGAGGAGTGTCAAATTCGACGATTCTCCTAGATATGCTACTCTTCCTGCCTCCTTTATGGGCGCTCTGGTGAATTTAGGCTTCATGAATTGAGCGTAAGTAGTTTCGTCGCTGTCCCGCTGACGAGCCTGAGCTTCAGTGAGAGAAGTCGCAGGCGTTCCATCTTGCGTGTTATAGCCGATCGAGGTCCTGGGCGTTTGGGTACTTGGGGAGTCATTGTTCGGAGGTGATCGTTCGTCAATTGTTTCTCCTCGGTCGCTACCCTCGTCAGCTGCAGGCCCTTCAGAGACCCGAGGTAATTTATACCTATCAGAATCTTTGTTTTTATTATTTGTCTTCTTGCGTTTCGGCGTTGGGATCTTGCATTCTATGGAGAAGGCGACGCAATTTGTGCAAGGCACCCCCAGACTCGCAGCATCACATCGTACCTATCGACCCATTAATATATACTCAAAGCTGCACGACAATGCGACGGCGCCATAATTCTGCGTAACATTACCTTTCGAGCGTGGCAAGTCTACGAATTGTTGTTAGCAAATGTTTGTTGATATTCCAAATTCCTCCACAATCACAATCACAATCTGGTCCTCGGACCGAGGCATCGAATTGGATGGATAAGAAATGGAACGATATTTACATACTTGGCAAGCTCGTGAAGCTCGTTGTCTTCATCCCCAAATTGTCAGCGCATTCGTGGTATCGGAGAATACATTCCATCATACCTTCTAAATGAAGCATGTCCCGGAAGCTGCGAGCTAGGTGCAGCATTTGAACCAGCAGGAGCTTGACTACTCATTTGGGGCGCTGGAGCAGAATATTGGTTAGAGGAAGCTGAACCATCTGCGGACATTTCGGTTGAGGCCATAGTAGCCGGTCTTTCTTAGTGCTCTTTGATCATGCAAATTAATAATTGTATATTAATTTCCCTAATGATATTGTCGACGGATTGAATTGAAGAGCTGGGGGGGGAGAGTGCGTGTGGTGTGTGTGTGTGTGTGGGTGGGAAGTTGGATGATTGTGAAATTGAATTGAATTGAGTTGAATTGAATTGATAAATCTGGGCTTCTCGGTACGGGGGCTATTTTTACAGTTTTTCGGGACTTGAGTAGAAAGAGGGTCAAGAGGGTCAAGAGAGGGTATTACTGTAAAGTGTAAAACTGCCTACGAGAAGAAGGTCATGGTTGGTCATGTGGGGTTAAATTGCCCAGTGGAATCGAAAATAAGGTACGAACCATGATCTGCGAGAAAAAGTATGGATCTATCCTGTCCGTTTTCCGTCTTCCGTTTGCGCTGTGAAATTCATTCAATGGGATTGGATTCGTTGGATTCGTTGGATTCGTTGGAATATATCAAACAATGAATTCTTAAATCAATTCCACATATCAATGTATTTAAAGACAATAAAAACTCTTATGTGCCCAGGTGGTCTTATTCTTATTTAATGTCAGCGCGGTATATCATTCCGATATATAATCATCCAATGCCCATACCATAACACGATCATATATATTGTTGTATGTTGCACGTGTCATACATACATACATCTATCCAAAGCATAGCCAGCCACCACTCTCTCCTCGAGGCTGGTTGGATACAATACTGATGTTGATTAGCCTACCAGGTATTCCAAATAAGGTTCCTAAAGGTTCCTCGGACTCGATGCGAAAAAAGAAAACACGCGGCACTTCTTTGCTCCACTCATTCTACGCACATCATCGTTGATAGTACCGGTAGATAGTAGATAGATAGTAGATAGAGTGAAAACGCTCGACCTCGAAGCCCTACGGAATATTCTACACCGGTATATGATGATGAAATGGTAAATTACCTATTAGGACTATATTAGCCGCGCAAAGAAATTCCCTTTTCTCGTCTAGGGATTTCATTGTATCATAACACATCTCATATCAATTTCAACTAGCAACACTGTTACTTCCATCTTTTTCCTGCTATTATCACTAGATACTATTTATTATATACTACAAAATATTCTATATCAATATCAATCTGAATCATCCAATGTGATACGTTATGCAATTTGAATTTCCATTCCAAATACCAATATCGCTCCAAGTATCCATCTAACATCAACACCCATCCTCCCCCACAAGCCCCAAATTATTACCCCTCTAGCTCCGAGGTAGTTAGTTTCGCTTCCCCTATTAAACTAGTTACATCCCCTTACACTTCATACTTCCCGCTTCACACTACATCCAACCCACCACCCACTAAACTCCAAACCCGCCCGATACATCCATCACTTCCCTACCCCTAATCACCCACTACTAGCCACCTTCCCGGTCCCCACGAATACTTCCCGGAACACATCCTCCATCCATCCCCTCGTCCCATCACCCCGCAATTCCACGTGTGGCATATGCACCCCAGATAGTACCCGTTCTATTGTTCAACCCCAGTATTCACCAATACAATACGATATGTATAAGCTTGAGCTTATTAGTCTCCGGTGAAATATAGGATCATCAGCTAGAGAGGAGCCTCGGTACGTCCTTGGCTAACTTCATGTGATACTGGGCTTTTATTCACCATTCTTCTTCCACGTCACTTTCATCTACATGCTCTCATGATTCTCGTCCAAATACATCATGATCCTCTTATAATCATTACAATATATACATACATTTTCCCTCTTCATCCATATCTTTACCCATTTTCAAGTACTTTTGTCTTTTCCATTTCCAATTCCATTCCCATTCACGCCGGTCTTACTCATCCCGTTTTCACTCCCCTCCTTCTCCCCTTTCACATCCCTAACCATTCCCCCAAGCTCCCGCTCCTTCTCAATCTGACCCGAATGATCCTCCACCTCCACCCCCGCAATAAACAGCTCACTAACACCCTCCAAACTAGCCACGAAAAGACAAAGCAAGCTTGCGATAATAAAATGACTAATCGTCGAGCCAATCTCCAACCATGATCCTTCATCCTTGACCACCCAGAAGAAATGTAAGGTCAAGAAATCGCTAATAGCAATCACCACCATAAACAAGGCCGAGGGCGCGACGCCTAGTCTCTTGTTCAGGATGCCCAAGTTCGCTGAGATCAATGCAAATGGAATCATAAGCTTCACAATCAACAAAGCACCTTGGGAGAAGGGATCAAAGACTGGAATCAGACGATTCACACTTTCCAGACTGAAAGATGAGACAGATGCCATATTTCCTGTGCTAAAGAATGCCGACTGTAAAAGTATGAGGAAAAATAGAGATATCCGTGCGTCAGTCAATGTGAGAGAGCGGAATGGAGAAGAGGATAATGAAGTGGGGACTTCTGGGGCTGGAGCACCATTTGCCTTGAATTTTGTTATGTTACTTGAAGTGTATTTGTGGATGCCATGTTCCAATAGAACCCAGGTGATGAGAGTGGCTGAAAACGCCAAGTAGAAAAGTCCTTCGTAAGAGATGGTAAGAATTACGAAGAGTGGTGCAAATGTGAGAAATACAATCATCAATCGGTGTAGATAATGGTTGTTCGGCTGTAGACGGTGCAAAAAGGGCATTATAAGAGACGCCACTTTATTCATGTTAGCTTTCCTCATATTATTCAGGTGTCCGTCAACTTACCCATTAAGCACCAACCAACTATTTGATTTCCTCGAGGAAGTCCCGTTCTTGCCTGTAAGGACATTGCGGTAGATCTTGTAACAAGCATTGATAGGACAATCAACCCGATCTATTTGAGAGGTCAGAATTCATGATTTCTGGTGATGGATGGAGTTACTCACCTGTGCTCCAATAAGTGTGCGGGATAGAAGATTATCGGCTGGCGCAATAGAATCTCCCGTCATCTTGGATTTTGCAAGTAGCTTCTTTTCAAAAGCAAGATACAAAACACCTACGACTACCATCAAAGCACCACCATACAAACTATTTACAACATTAGCTAGAAACCTAATTGCTTTAGAAAGTGATAACCTACATAAGATCTATGTCTTCAACTTTCATTGCAGGAAGTAATGTGAAGGTGCTCATTCCCAGACAGGACGCAGCCCATGTTAGTGTTAATGCTTTGTTTTCTTTCAAGAACCCTAAGCCGTAGAATGCTGGCCAGAAGGTTGCACCGACGAACAAGGCAGAGAAAATCTCTCTGTGGGTGTAACCCCACGCCTGTAGATGTTATTGAATGATCAATTATAGAATGTATGTCTTGACTTACGAGCGATTCTATAACGCCTAGGAAAATGACAGTTTTAAGGAATGTTCCAATATAAGCAATGGGTGACTTGACATGACCAAATAGTGCTTTTCCACCCTCGGCGAGAGCATTTCGGCGGGCATATACTTCTTCCCAGAATGCCACCGGGAAAACAGCATAAGCGTAATATGTTGCAGGCGACTCAGAAACAATAAAGGATGCGAAAAGTGCCACAAGAATTGAAGAGAAGAAAAGACTGCCCGCTAAAGTTCTAGAAGTCTCAGCTTTACCATGAAGAACATGAAGATCAATGACGGTAGTGAGGGCAAATGTGATCCACCCTAAATAACCCATTGTAATGAGGGCTCTCAGAAAAAGCCAATCGTACGTTTGAAGATATCGAAGACCAGCCAAACCAAGCCTCACAAGTTCTGCAGTCTCGCGAATTGCTTCTTCATGTTGTCCTCGATCGATCAGATTTCTGATATCAGCTAATCGATGCTCAGCAGTATGATTCTTGTCTCCGAGACCTTCAAACGGTCGATATCTCAACTCGGTAGCTTTCTTGTGCTCCTCTTTGATTCGGTACATGTCAAGAATACCCCTAGCATTAGCTAGGAAAGCTTCAGATTTTTCGGGAATATCCGCTGCTAGATACGATAGGGGTAACTCTCCAACAGAATTCACTGGGAAGTTGACGCCAGCCAAATATGCCATAAGAGCTGCAACATCTGCTTGGGAAACATCATGTCGATGAATATGGTCCATACCCCAATCTGAGGATAGCTCATCATGCCCTGGTGCAATTCCATGGGCTTGCACGATAGGTTTCGCGACTCCAGATCCCCATGCAATCAGGGGAGTGCGTGTGTTGTCTGGGTGTCCATCGCCATGACTTCCATAATCACTCATTCCATGATCGGCTGTAAAGACAAAAGCGGTCTTATCGTCCCTGTAAAAGTCTTCGATGACCTTTGTTACTTCCTTGATGCCTTCATCCACAACTTTGATGTTATAAAGATATTCTTTCGAGTACGGGCGGAAACCATGACCTGTAGTATCCAAGCCCAGGAGATGTAGAAAGAACACATTTTTGTCTTTTCTTAATGCAGCATTTAAAGTAGCATTCGTAGCAGCCTCTGCAAAAAGAGCCTTGACTCTGTCGAATACCCAGATATCCAAGTGTATAGCTGCCTTTGAAAAGTCCTCCTCCTCAGCAGAATATGTATATGCATCGACACGACCTGGCACAGCGCCTAATTGAAACATGGGCAAGATATCTGGACTTCCCCATGACCAAGTATGTCTACTCCTATTGAAAACGCTGTCGAAGTTCACCGGGTTGAGTTTCCATCCAGTAGCAACTGCCGATACATCTTCGTACATGCCCGCAATAAGCGCAACATGTCCTGGACGGGATTCCGTAGGAACTCGAGTATGAGAGACACCGAAAGTACCATGTCCAAGGACCCGCGAGCGAAGGAATGGCGCAAGAGGCCGGGGAACAAGATCTTCTTCTAATTTTGGGTATGGTTCTGGAAATGATTGGAAAGCTTTATCGGCTCGGAGACCGTCACCTGCAGATTCAAAGTATCAGTCAATTGCACCCATACACAATTTCTGAAGAAGAAACCGGAATAACAGACCTACAAAAAGCACCAAACGCTTTGCTGGAGCTTCCACTCCATCTGGCCTCTCTACCCCGAATTCGCGCATCCCAGACACGATGGGACTCACAAAATAAATATCAAAGATTGAATAAATATAAACCAGATGGAAAGCCATCGCAATGGCCAGAAAGCCAAAACGATTAACTCTAGCCATGTTCCTGATATGTTCGTCTGCCTTTTATATAAATCGTACTATACGCGTTCGCGTTCAATTGAACAAACGGCTCTGACTTTATAAGGAACAGATTGTCAAAACACCTTGATGGATTCAAGCCAAAACCATCTGTAGAAAAATAAAGGAATGGCCCGTCCTCAAAATGGACGAAATATATGTACTGTGAAATACAAATTGGATGAGAACTTCTTCCCCTTAAAATTTGTCAATGGAAAGATTTTGGGGACTTCAAGGTCGCTCGATAAATTATCCGATAGGACACGACATCATCGATAACTAAGGGACGTTCGAGACTACCTAGGTATCTATTTTTAGGTTTCTTCAACAGTTCAAACGGCATTGCAAATGTTCCACTCCAACTCCCATATAAATAAAATATCTCATACATTATGCAAAAAGATTTTAACTCGCATGAAATGTCCTGCATGTGGTCAGCGAGTGGTGGGCAGATATAGTCAAAGGTTCACCGGGAGCGAGTTCATTGTTTTTACAACGCTTTTTGAATACATAGCAAGGTGAAAATTAGGAGCACATCGGAAGCGATATATTCACAATACTGAGAATTCCAGCGTTCGAGTAGTTACAAAAGGATTCACACAAGTAGATGCACCCAAAAATATGTAAGAAGTTTCCCTTCCGGAGTCTATATTCAATTATTCCCTCCGTACCTCGCACCTGCTTTCACACATCACTCTCATCCTGTCCTCCACAATTCTCTTCCTCAATTCCATTTCCAAACCAAAGGGTATATAAGCAACAGCACGGCACGGTGTTAAAACATCATTCCACCTTCTCGTTTCCACCCCTAGAGGAAAGGCCAGAATGATCTTCGGCATTCCAATCTCTCCTTTGCAACCTCACCTCCATCAGCCAAATATACATCTCATCCCACTCTCCCCCCCAGTCAATATCACCCCTACATCTTGACTTTCCCTCCTCTTACTTTCCAATCCCCTTCTCGCCATCAGAAGAAGATACAATATAAAACATTACAAAGTAGCCAAGTTTTTTTGATTGCTGCCCGGCCACTGCAGTATCATGCCTCATCTTCCCTCTCGCCCCCTTGTAATATACCTCCTCAGCCTATCCCTCTCCCCCTTGGATAACATAACACCAGCGCATCGCAAAAATGTAGGTATATACGTGTGTAATTACAGTTTGCAGCTGGAAAAGAAGAGAACGCCAACTTCCCTATGTACATCGCTTATGAGTATAGTTATTTGCGAACGAATTTTTATGGACATCATTCGCTATAAACGAAAGAATTGAATTCTAGAAAAAGTGTGAAATTCGGGAAAACAAAGGCTCAAAGTTCTATACTTTGTTGAGAACGCCGAAAAGTCTAGTACGTAAAAGAAACAAAAATAGGTTGATAGGTTGCGGGATCCCATGATTTCAACCGATTATAAAAGTAATAGGAGTCTGATAAATGTGGTGGGCGTTGAATCGTGAATCGTTGATTTAATAGTGCTGTAGATAATCTCGTAGGCAGTGTTGTCATTCAAGGTGTCTTACCTCGCTTGCGAGTATTCTCATTGCTTTCGGGATCGAACATGGTCGTTACCCCCGCAAGTGTCCAGTTTGAGGTTGAAGAATGAATAACGACGAGCCATGCAGCTACCAGGTTGACTAGATAGTGAAGCATGTAGGCATAAGTCACTCCATATACTGCAGCATAGATCGCGATACCGAAGAGCAGAACGCTGGTAACGTGGCGAACACGCGATGTAACACGAGGAACCATCTTTCCACTCGTTAATGTTTCCACCAAAAGAATGAAGGGCATGATGGAGAGGACGTTGTGATGAGAAGAGAAGGGCGTCAGCCAGTGCACAGCCAAGTTATGAATCCACACAACGAGTATTGGGAGATTGATTGGCAGAATCCATAGCATAAGAACAAGTATCGAGTGGACGTAATTGTAGAAGTTATAATTCGTGTTAGAACGTGCTTCCCTGGCAAATCGTAGGGCTCTTGCGCAAGTGGCTATTTGTACCAGGCATGCCACCAGATATGCGAACTGGTATGGAATGACTGTAGACACCAAGAATAACAAGACGCCAGTCGTGAATACTCGTCGACGGGGAGAAGATGGTGCGAATGCTGGAGATGATGCCCTCTTTCTATCTTCGTTTCGCAACCACGCCGGCTTAACACTCATCCAGCCATAGAGTACGCTCAAAATGTGAGTAATGGCTAATGTGGCATAATTGATCATTACGCATACACCAATACAAACCAGCCCAATTAGAGGAACCATAAACCAGAAGAAAGGATCCTGTGAGCCCACAAGTAAATCGTTTTTAGTGTAGTCAATGACAGTTTCCGATGCATTCCTTCCCCATCCCAAAAAGCCCGTGGGAGCTCCTTGAGGTGGTGCCGTACTGGCCTGGGAGAATGACACCGATAGGCATGTAAGAGCTAGCAACACCAAAGGTAAAGACTGTCGTAAACACAAGTCCAGACTTTCGCTGAAAGAAATGAAAATTCCCGTCTCGTCATACATTCGAAATTGCTTTCTCAACACAAGGGCAACAACCAGTAAGGGGAATGCAGCAAAAACCGTTCGATAGCGCATATACAACTTCCCTAAACTGCCTGGAATATCGACACTCAGGGAGATCTTGATGCTCGAATTGCACGTGGGATCAGTCCAGAACTGAAGACTCAGCCCATCTTGAATGGCTTTGTATTTAAGCGCAGGTGGCATGAACGGAGAAACCCCATGGATATTGATGGTTGCTTGCTTCACATTTACAAAGTATTTGGATTCGTAAGGCTCCGAAATATATTGACGTAAAAGCGGGGTGAATAATTCCGATTCCTCCCCGCATACTTGATTGCCCATTTCCAAGTTGTAGGCCAATAAACTGGAGTGCACGGCGGGTATTTTAACCTCCGCAACCATAGGTCTGTTTGGTGGAAGCCTCATTTTCATACCAAAAGCCAAGAGACGTCGAAGACTCAGAGATCTGATTCGATGTGACTGAACATTATCACTAAACTCGGCAATCACCCATCCAGGAGTTGACTCAACTGCTTTATCGACGATAGCAACAAACTGGTGGTCAATTATATCCTCCAAATCGTATTGCAAATAAGAAAATGGTTTTATTTCTTCCTCCTCGTCCAGATAGAAAGGCTTTTTTGATGTTCTGGTGGATGCTGGTAAAGGAATAACGTCACTTGCAGCATTTTTACAAGCTAATCTCGTAGATCCAGAGCTATCCCCAGACAGATCCATATTCATAGAAAATAGTGTCGCTGATTGACCTGGATGCAGAGGGAAAACACTGCAGAAAAGAACCTCCAACTTTCCATTGTCCCCAGGTCTATCGAGCTTTTGATCGGTGAGAAGTGTGAATCGTTTTCCACCTGGTGTCCCTTGGGGAGGAATCGGGAGCAAATGAGCTTTTGGTTTTCTCGACTCCCCAAATTTTCGTAGGGTCAATCTTTCTCCTTGGGGGATTATTGCGTGCGAATCGTCTTCCAAAGTGAGCAAAGTCGTGGGATCCTTGTGGGAAAGGGTCTTTTCTGCGAGGCTTTCCATTCCTGTCAAGTACCATTTCTTGAAGATTCTCATTCTATCTGCTCGAGGTTTCGTTTGTGCAGGCCGGTTTACATCAACAACTTCGTATAAAGATCTGATGACAACTTTTCTAAACTGATCGCACCATAGAATAGCTTGATGGTCCATACCGGTCCATACGTTTGGCACAGATGAAGTGAAAACGGTAAATCCATGTGTATCTGGCACCAGGGATTCCAGACTAGCATAATCTGACGGAACCACAGTATCGAGTCCACCTCCAGCTATGGATAACAAAGTAACGTGCCATAGAGGATTATTGTTTGCCCATTTCTGTGAGTAAGCTTGGCGCCAGTAGTCGTTGATCTGCTTGTAAGTTTTGACAATCTCCGCATCGAAGGAAACAGGGGGTCGAGCGTGTGGAGCTGACATTGTAATAATCGTGTTAATGGAATTCGACTGATAGTTCGGCATAATTAACATTGTGCGAGCTACAATCCCACCCATCGAGTGCCCCAATATGATGACTGAAGTTGGATCTGGAAGCTCCGGGTCTCGTTGCGATCTTCGAGGATCATGGTACAAAGATAATATATACGCAATCGCTTCATTCAAATATTCTGCCTGGTCCAACATTGTCTGCCCATGGAAGGCTGTTATATCCTCGTTAAAATCGACAGTAAAAAAGTCCAGGTTCCGTGCTCCGGCATTGATCGCTGCAGAATCGTGCTGTAAAACATCGTGAAAGTATGTTGCTGCCTCTGCCGCAATTGGTCGAACTTGCTTATAGCTTCCAGCATTTCCAGGTATGAACAAAACGGGAACACCTCTAACCTAGACAGATTTCGTAAGTTTAGCACTTTGAATTTTCACGCAATCCCACCATACCTTGGTATCCTCATCCACCATTCCTTCCCTATATAGATAAACCGAATATTTGCTGGCGAAACGGGTGTGCTCGGTATCGAAATCCGATAGCTTCGCAAAAGAAGGCCTCATATATGACATTCGACATCCTTTGGTATCCAATTGCCGCGTAGTAAATGAATGTATAATAGACGCCAAAGTAAGCAAGGCGATAACTGTTGTCGCGAAGGTCAATGGTGTAAAAGACCAAGGACTTCGTAACCTCGACCGTCGTGGAGTTTGTCTAGAGTCGGCCATCTTATCTACCTCAATAGCCCCTTTCGAGGAAACACTAATTACAGCCGTTTCGTTAGGTTGACCCTTATCTATATGTCCATTGCGCGATTCAGTTGGTTTCCAATTTGTATTGCTGGGGCGTCGACTCCTGGCAGCCAAAGGTCTTTTGTCGCAACTTTTCCGACGATCTAGTTCGGATTGAGTATGTTGAGGAGTGGTTTGTCGTGAAGTTGATTGGAAATTCTGGGAATCCCTATTCGATATCGATACTTCGCTTCTAGAGCGACCTGTAAACCCCGGTCCTTCAATTATGCCGGCATTCGCTGTTGAATCGTCGCCTTCTTCCTCTGCGGCCGACCCAGATGATCTCCTCAGCATCTAAGCAGACTTGCGACACGAATCTCCAAATTTCGAATAGGAGACTGACGTGGGAAATCGCTTTCGGTGGGAATGTTGTGAGGAGATTGTGAAAATAATTGGCGGATAGGCTTGGAGAGGCTGGAGACAAGAGAATTGGCGATTTCTTGAATGACAGAAAAACCACAGGCGAAAGAGCTAAGGAAGGCCTTGGAGGAATTGACTGATTAGGGATAGGCGAATTGATATGTTTAGATTACCTACCTAGCACAGCAGAGCAGTATCAGTCTATCAGTCTATCAGTCTACAATATATTAGATACTTTTTTCATATATTCTAAGCCTATTAACATCAATAGAGTAAGGCTCATCCCATTTTTTTCTTTAGCTTCTTTTACAATATCCCATTTCACTTATTTTAACCCTGCTACCTACAGTAGGGATGAGCTTTTGAGTGGATGACTTCCAGGTAATTATACCTTGATGCTTTTCTTTACCGTTTTTGATTCACATTGGTAGCAAGGACTCTTGAGTAGCTCGAGAGGAGGGAGATATCGTCGATTGAATTTACTATCGCGGGAGCCTACTATAATAGTGTGCACACTGCTCAACGTCGACCAAAAGGATCTATCCATCTACTTGTCTACTAGCCTAAGAATCTAGAATTTTTATATACCTACCTACCTAGTACAGAGGTAGGTCTCGTCTCTATACGTCCTCCTTAGCGAGTACCATAAACATCCCCAACTTCTTGAACGAAATGAAGGAAGTTGTTGTTTCAATCATCGCTCATGTCAAATTTCATTCCAATATCCAGACACCAGCATATTCGCTGTCATGGCAAAAAATAGTTATGTTTCAAGCCAAATTGATCGCTCAGATACCAGGGAAAAAAGACCGGCCGAACGTTTAAACAAACCACTTTTTAGCACATACACAGTAACACAGCAAGTTATCGTGAGGATCTTGTACGCCATGATTGGTGAATAGGGGTCGATCTACATATTTCATTCTTCTTGTCATCGTCGCATGATGATGTTCTAAAGCTTCTTGGCACGTTTAGGTCTTGGTTTTTACATCGATATTCTTTTCACAAGACGATCCCAATATTCAATTCATTTTTCGTGACTGATGTTTGAGATTGAGCGAAAGAAACTGTTGTACGGACTGGAAGATACGAGATAGGGTAATATTCGTACGTCCTATTGCAGTATCGCGACATGACAATACAAGTTGGTCGAACATTCATTGGCGTGGTAGAGAAGAAGTAAATAAACATGCTGCATATGGTGGTACATGCACTATCATGCAGTAGCTTTTTTTTATCAGTACCTCATACCTTGGACCTTTCCGACCTGGTCGTGGCGCTTCAACGGGAGCAATCTTTCATCTAAACCTATGGGAGATGCAAACCAACCTTTTGAAAATCTTGTTCCTTCGTGCGGTACCAATTCAATGTCTGTGTTAGCTTGATATCAAATCGGATTCTGAACGCATCCTCAACAGCATTTCAAACATTGAAACATGGTTTACTTCTGGACGGTATTATCCATGCTCAAGGATGTTCCGTGGATCTCATGAACTTACTGCTTGGATTGGAGCCTTGGATAGAAAAAATGTCTTCACTCCTATGGCAGGGGCTATGTGTGTGTGCTCTGAATTCTAAACCAACAGTTGGAACTTTGGAGCCACCCAGTATAAATAGATAGATACCTACTTGCTACCTACCCCGTAGTACGAATCTTTAGCGCTATCATTCCTCGATTCCTCGATTCCACGATTCCACGATTCCTTGATTCCTTGATTCCTCAATACCTCACTCCTCCATCCCGTAGGAGAACCATCATGGCGTGCTCAAACTTTTACACTCTTACAACCCCCACGCGGCTCATCCTGAAGCGCACTTCATTCAGACTACCAGTCCAACTTGGGATTGCAGCGTCAAGACTCAAATGGGGTTGAAAAGGAAATAAAACTTTATACCTACCACTTAGAGACTTGATAGAATATTCAAGTGGCTGGGAAACGACTTTCTCATCCCCAAGAAACCGCGCCAGAATCCATTTATCTGGGGCTCCATTGAAAATTATCGCTGGCTGGGGATGATGTTTAATATCGGATAATTTTGTGTTGGGGAAGGGAAGAGGTCGGACGGAGACTGCGGAGGAGAATTGGATGTCCGTCCAGACGAGACGTGGATATAAAATTGCTTCATTTCTGATTGTAACCTAAGCTCCTAGATATTGATATTACGATCTGGCCAATGAAGATCAGGTGAGATGAGTTGAACCGTAAAGGAGAACTTTATTATCAAGCAGACGGGATATAAAATTCTAGTCAGTGGTAACATCTCCAGTTCTACTCGAGTAATATACCACCAACCCACACACCACGCACGTTCTCTTCAAAAGCAGCTCTCCCGTAGCTCCACCTGAAGCTCAAAATAATTAATTCATCTCCACTTTCCTTACAAATATGGATATAAACCCCTCAGTCCAAATGCCGCCTTTATGCGCATTGTGTAAGCATCATCAAGAGTCAATACTTGTTGGTAGTAACGCTTTGATTAGGCCTGCTAACAAATAGTCGACTTCGTTGCAGCATTGGATACGATTCAACCTCAACAAAGCGCAACTTGTTTGTCCAGTGCTACAATGCATCTGGAATAAAATCAGTACTAGACAGGTAGCAAAGTACCTTAGATCTAATTCCGTCCAACCAATAACAAACGATTCACCCGTGAACGACGCCTCACGCCTCACATAGATTCAATGTGTCTCTAACTCTCTGAATATATTGGTTTGTCGTGCTTGCACATCTTTCAAGTACATACGGAGTCTACATATCGTCACTGCACCATTGATATCCCGTTGAACCAAGACATCGTTCGTTATCTACGTTGCCAAGTAGATAGAGAGCTCGATCGGGGATTAGTTCAAAACATGGCTTGCACGCCTTGAACGAAAACACTAGACCAAGATATATATGTCTAGTACGCACGCAAAACCTACTCTTGCGCCATTGTGAATCTATCGTGCTGCAACTAGCTTCACCGTCATCACATCACATCACACATCGCATCATATGGGGAGATATCGACAACCTTCACAAAGATGGAGAACTCTCTCTCCAAAATCAAATGCAACTGTTCGATGCCAAATTTCTACACGTCTGTCTACATACTCTACACATTTAGCCATACTCTCACGCTACATTCCACCAAGTATGATACATACCTCCCTACACACTGAAAAGCACAACATGCAATAATTCCGCCATAGCATTTCACGATATTCGTATATGCATCAACATACCAATACGAAAAGATGCACCTACGACTTTCGACTACTGGTCTGAAAGAGCCGCGTAAGATGCTGTACGACCTACATACGGAACAAGGCTTTAACCTTAAAGCTTATGAGCTTGTGGTGTAGGCAGACTCGCGTCCTTGCAGTACCCTAAACGACTTGGCAGTGCTGAGAGTTCGTTCTAGTAAACGAGCAGGCTTGTGAGATATAAAATAAGATGACGATGTACCGGTATGCAACGTGTGGAAATCTAATCGTTTGATTGAAATTTTGTGTTTTGCTGGAAAGTTGTTTATTTGTAGTGTTCACCGGGAGTAACTTTTTTTCTTCTCATATCTGGCAGCCTGTAAAGTTTAACGGGAGGTGCACTGGTCGTCGTAGTACTTTGCTCATGTGAGATCGCGTCATACTAATTCAACGATCGAGTAAGTTTATACATCAAGTTTGAGCACGATTGTATTTTTGGAAAGAAGTCTTTGCATCTGCCGTTTACAAATTTTTGATATCTCAAAACACCACCACTTTTGCACACGGTCGTTTCGACCAGAGTACGAGGTACATAATTTCAAGGTCGTCACGGTGATTCGAACGTGAGTAGTATTGCCACTTCAACGTTACAACACCAACACAGTAACTTATCTAGTATACTATTCACAATATCGATTGAAGCATCATGAAAGACTCCAGGGTGTGAAACTATGCTCCTCACAATGATCCCGCACCTTATATTTTTCATCGACAAACTATCCCCCTCTTCCATTCAGATAAACTGTAGAAACTCCGCTGGTACTCTAAAATCTTTTCATCTTGTGCTTCATATTACCTCCTTGTATTCCTAGTAGGAATTCAAAGTCTTAGGCACACACAATTGCAGCAGGAGAAGATTTGTCCAACCCTCCGAATACATGTGCATTAAAATAGAATAGCAGCGTCCAATATCCTACCACAACTCAAAGATTAGGCGAAGAGCATAGCCAAACGGCATACCTTTTAATTCTATCCAGAAATCTTGATCTTGTATTTCCCATTCCCATATCCATCCAAGACAATACATAGGTAGCCAATTCTCACATATAGATCTAGTACTAAACAATCTAGTATTTCGTCTCCTCAATCACATATAACCTTACTCTCCCCTCCAAATTATTTGAAATCCTGCACTCAAGTAAGACAAATCCCAGACCTCAAGACTACACATCCAGAAATCCAGGTAAACATATACCTGCCACACCCCAACCGTATTCTCATCAAGAAAAAATGACATCAGATATACAACTCCCAGGTAGATAGATGCGACACGAGTGCAATCACATCAATAACGCAGTTCATCATGGATACATTTCAATCCGATGGCGGGATATGCATAGGTAGGTAGCCAAAGATCGCGATATGTATACTAGGTACGTCTTGCATCCAAGTACCGCATATTGTCAAATACCCAGCTTAAGTCATAGGCGACTATCGTCCTTCTCATACTTCACTTCCATCTCTCCTTATACTTACTTGGTTTCAAAATTTACTTCACGGCCTGCCAATTACTAATCACCCATCACTTCTGAACTGAACTTGATCTCTTCAGATATTTTTGTTGCACATCTACTTCAGGGCTTTAAGCCTATAGATACCTACCTATTACGCTACTGAGGTCTCTAAGACCTCTAAAACCAGTAGTTAAACAGAAGGTATATATCGTAAGTTCAAAAAAACGGGAGGAAGAATACCATAGATGGTTGAACCCATGTAGAATATGTAGAAGAAGATAATGCGAATACGAGCATAAACCAAGAGGTAGAAATTGGTGTATCATCCTACTTTCACTTAATATGACCTGGAAATGTAGTAGAAGCAATCAGTTGATTTAAATAATGGAAATTTACGACGATAGTATTCTATTGCAGATAGTTTCAATCATTCGGTTACTACCAACAGCGCAAAGAAATCGAGTGTACCTGGACATCCTTGATCATCCTTGCCATAGTAAGTTCTATATGGAGCCTCATTGTATTCTACCTAGAATTCGGTAATCACAGACTTCTGCATACACTGTCTACCAAGTTCGATACTCGTTCAAATAGAAATACCCCGGAGATAAGTGAAATTCGAGAATCCACATCTTGTCCAGGTAGTCAACGATGCAGGTCTCACAAGTTCAGTCACGTCTTAATCTCATCTCGAAGTTTGTTGGATAGTATTTGAAGGGAATTTGATTGTCCAATAAATGAGATGTTGAGTAACACTTGATTCCAATTTCATGAATGGAAAGTGGTATATGGGCTTGGAGTTGCACCCGTGCATTAGACCCCCTCTTCGTTCCACCTTCACATTAATCCAATCGTTAACGCTGCCAGAACGAAGAGATTTGAAAGAAATAAAAGTACCCCTCGCCCTTCCAGCTCTAAACCTGTCTATAGTAGCCGCCGGTCCGCCATCTATCCATTCCATTCTATCCAAGAACGCCCTTTCGTAGCTCGACCAGTACCTCTATTGTAGCTACCAGACAAGGAGCCAACCCTCGTCTTTCATCGAATGTCCTACTATCCTATCGTTTTCATATTGGTGATTTTGATTGCGGGATGCACAACCGTGCATCTTTACTCCACTCTCTCATCTGCTTCAAGTTTTCTCGCTTCTTCCAGTCTCTCCAAATGGGTATACCTTATACACCACAAACTAACCAACAAGCCCAACACCGACGCCGTCACTGTAACCAAATATGCGCTGCGATAACATTGCAAGCCCTCAGTACATTCCCTCACACCTCCATCTTTCACAATACTATGACGATCATAAACTGTGCCATAGAAAAGATTAAAGATGTATCCTGAGAGGACTGGGGAAAGGGTCATGAACCCCCAGTTTGTGGAGAGGCCATGAACACCAAAAGCCTCAGCTACGAGAGATGGGAAACAACCGAAAAGAAAACCATAACCGAGACCAGTGAATGAGGAGACAAGGAAGAGGAGGTGGGGGTTTTCGGTATTAAGAGCGGCGATTTGAGCGACGAAGAAGATCAGAGAGGCGAGAGTTAGACACCATAGACCACTACAGCGTAGGACCTTGACGAGGAAGTCTGAACCAACTCCTACAGGAGCGTTAGTGAAAGAGAAGCTGTAAAGAGAGGGGAATACGTACCCGAAAGGAGACGACCGGTAAATGAACAAACAGAAAGGATGGATACATGCATTGCTTGACGATGCATGATAAACTCTTCTGGGATTGAATCATCCCAATGACGCCAAAGTGCTTGTGCGTCGTTTCCAATGTTACTAGGATAGATTAGTCGAGGCTCGAGTTCGAGTAAGTGAGAAACTTACTTGATAGTCATCAATCCAATGCCTGTGAGTATCCCCATCAAAGCAAACAATTGCCAAAATTCAACTGTTTTGAATAATTGAAGTCCTCGAATATCTACACGATGCGCGTGATCCTTCTTGTCAGTTTCGTCTACATTTTTTCGAGATTCTTCATCGGTGGATTTGGACATCAAGGAGGAGGTTTCGTCGGTATCGGACGTGACGCCGTTCTCGGGTACCTCTGCCTCTATCACATGATGGTTTAGGATATGATGTTTGCCCGAAGACGCAACAGGTGGATATAACATACCAGGTTCACCATCTAAGACATCTCTCTCTGCTCGTCTACTATCCTCTGATTTTGTGCGATGTAGTCGATTTGAATCGGATCGATTATGGCCAGGAAGGGCCGAGTAATGGGCATGTGGTATCACTCGTAGGAAGAAGAATCCCAAGAATACTGTTCCACTGGTTCCACAGGCCAGGACTAATAGGAAATGTCCCGCATCCCCTGGGAATGTAAATGCAGTAAATGCAGAAAAGAAAAATGCACTGAGTCCGAAGGTAGCCAGTGGGAAAGCTGTCGCTGTACCTCTGTTGTGTGGCCAGTTAAGAGCTGAAGTCTTGATGGCAGCTGCATTGGCAGCACATCCTCCAAGTCCGGTAAAGAATGAATATAAACAAAGCAATGGTAACCATCCAGACCCTCTATCATATGCTTGATATAGTGGAAAGTATCCCGCGGCAAGGAGAATCGTTCCTAATATAACGGCAGGTCGAGGCCCCTTTCCATCTACCAACAACCCAATTGGTATACCACATGCATACATCCCCAGATTTCCAAATAGACCCTGTTTACAACTAATTAGCATGACATCAAGAACATACAGTTTGGCGCAAGGTGATCTTACTATCAAGTTAATCTGTGTTGATGACAACTTCAATCTATCAGCGAACTGCGGGCCCCAATTGGAGAAAGCATAGTTCGTTCCACATGCCAATGCAACAAAGGTTGCTGCAACACTCGACACTATCCTCGCCGCTTGTAATGGCTTTTCCGACATATTCGATGGCCGTGTCGTTATCGTGATTACTCAAAGGGGGGTCTGTATAGTTTCACGTCTTAATCATTGCAAAAGTCAAAGCAAAAAGAAGGGGTATTCGCTGGCGAAAATGGGAAATGATATGTTTTATAATCAGAGACAAATGTGTTCTCCCAAGTGTTTCTGGGCAAAATACGAGTGATTGTCTGAAAGAAATTAGAGTATCCTCTTGCTGTCGTCTGCACACACGTAAGTCCGTTATCAGATAAACCAACTCCGCTAATGTCTCCTTATCAGTTTGATTTACGGTAGATCTTACAAACCATCACCGCACTAATGCAGGTCAGTCGCCTAGACTGCTTTCATCAGCCGCATAGATCATAAGGAGCCATCTCCAAAACAACTTCCAACGTTATCCTTCAACTTTTATGCTCAACTATTAACGATACAGATTTTTCATGAATCACATTCAATAGAGTCTCGGATTATTTTATTGCCAAGTTTAATACTGCGACATCACATTATAGCAGAGCGCAAAAATGGGCGCTCTACTTTCAATTCCTTTGTTGGCTGTGCCAAGCATGGGCACTGTGAGTTCTACCTATTGGACTTTGACATGGAGAGATTACTTATATTCTTAGGTGATGGGTTTTGCTGCAAGTTGCTGTGGAGCGGCAACATGCTCTGCTGTATGCAGTGCCTGTGGTAAATGTGGTAACAGGTATATCTTCAGACTCGAGGCGTTTGTTTGATAAATGAAGACTGACTGATGAAAAGTGTTGCCACTCGTATCGCATACGCCCTTATCCTCTTAATCAATTCAATATTATCATGGATAATGCTCACGCCATGGGCGATTAACAAACTACAAGGCTTGACTTTGGATTATATGAAGATCAGTTGTCCAGAAGGAGAATGCTATGGTTGGGTTGCGGTTCATCGGATTAATTTCGCACTGGGAATTTTCCACCTTATCATGGCATCGATGCTATTAGGCGTAAACTCTTCGAAGAATCCACGTGCAGCAATACAAAATGGATTTTGGGGTCCTAAAATCATCGCCTGGTTGGGCTTGATCGTACTTTCGTTCTTGATCCCAGATGGGTTCTTCTTGGTATGGGGAAATTACATTGCATTCACCGGATCGACACTATTCCTCCTTCTCGGACTTATTCTTTTAGTTGATCTTGCACACACCTGGGCGGAATATTGTCTCGAACAGATCGAAGCATATGATTCTCGAGCTTGGAGGGGAATTTTGATCGGATCAACATTAGGCATGTATGCATGTTCCTTGGCAATGACCATCGTACAGTACATTTTCTTCGCTGGCGCTGGATGCTCAATGAACCAAACCGCTATAACTCTCAACTTAATTTTCCTGGTTATCGTCTCTATCGTCTCTGTCCACCCTATGGTCCAAGAATTCAATCCAAGAGCAGGTTTGGCGCAATCAGCTATGGTTGCTATTTACTGTACATACCTCACCATGTCTGCAGTGTCCATGGAACCTGATACGAAGCATTGCAACCCTCTTATTCGAGCTCAAGGAACACGAACTACCTCTATTATTATTGGTGCGATCGTTACTATGCTCACAGTTGCATATACAACAACCAGAGCTGCAACACAAGGAGTGGCTCTAGGAGGAAAAGGAAAGAGAATCACATTGCCCGAAGATGATGAACATGATCTAGTTACCCAACAACCAGATAGCCGACGTGAAATGCGTGCAGCAGCTCTTCGACAAGCCGTAGAAGAAGGAAGTCTTCCTGCCGACGCTCTTCTAGACGATGATGATGAAAGTGATAGTGGAAACACCGCCAAAGATGACGAGAGAACCTCAACACAATACAGTTACGCATTATTCCACGTAATTTTTTTTTTAGCAACCACTTGGGTAGCTACACTTCTCACCATGAACATGGATGAATACACGGATGGAAATACAAGTTTTGCACCTGTGGGAAGAACATACTGGGCATCATGGGTCAAAATCATCAGCTCATGGGTATGCTATGGTATCTATACATGGACATTGATCGCACCTGTAGTGCTACCAGATCGGTTCGATTTTTAGTTACAAATAGTTTACTTTTGGTTTTTATTGCGAGGGTCTTATTAATAAGTATTGTATTGTATTCATATTGCATCTGTTTTTTCATGCGGGAAACATCAGAAGGGTGATTCAGTTCTGAGATTTTATGTGGATTGGCGCGAGTTATTATGTCCTAGCATTGCCTACCTACCTCTTCATAGGACGGAATTTGATATATCAAAAGTTTCATCATTGCGTGTACTAATTCCTTGTATGATTTCTCGTATAGCCTTTTGTACAAAAAGTCCTTGAATTTCATTCTGAGGGGACGATATTTGATCAAATAGTTGACATCAATACTCGAAGCCCAATCCAGTGATTTAGGAAACAAGATTTGGACCCTTGGAAAATACATTCTCGGGGTCATACTTTTTCTTCAACGCAGCAAGACGTGGATAATTGACGCCATAAACCAAATTTCCTGCTTCATGGTTTGCTATCAAATTCATTAGCCAATGACGTCGCTTTCTTTCTGTGGTGAAGAGGCAAGGTAGGCTTTTGCTAAATAGGTGGATATCGAAAATGGAAGCAAGGTTCGCGTAGAACCCACAAGCGATGTTTAGGGGAAGAATCATCAAAAGCACAAAAGAAAAAGAGAGAAAAACTTACCACCATCATAGTTCGCATACGCACCCACTCCATCCTTGGTAATCTCATCCGTGCCGTCCTTGAGCCTCCTCTCCAACTCCGCCTTTGTTTTTTGAGCCATCATCCTACACCACTCTCTACACTTTGTGTCCGTCTCCTGACTTTCCCAGCTCGCTCCAAAAACTAGGTTTCCATACGCACCTCTATTCGCGTACGCGGTATCTTGCTGTCCCACCTTTAATATCTTGCCAAAAGGTATGTATTCGAAAATCACCATGGTATGTTTCGCATCCGGGGTTTCGAGGAGAAATTTCTCCGTCTCGGTATAGACTTCCGCGGCGAAAGAATAGGTGAGTGGGAACATGACGGCGGCGCCTTTCAAATTTCGGCGTAGGCCGTGCGCCATGGGTTCGTTGAGCATGCCGTTTACTTCTACGTAATCCATTTCCGTGGTGGTGTTGGCGAGTGGCTCGAGATCCAATAGCGGTTTGAAGTAGGCGTGGGCTTCGGCTTCGGTGCCGTTGTAGAAGACGGGGACGAGGACCGCGGGCTGGAAGGCTGGAGGTGGAGAAGCAAACGCGAGAAGCAGGAGTGCATTTTCTTCGTCGAGCGTGACGATTGTGTTGGCGAATGAAATGATTGCTTCTAACTTCTCGCGGGGGAAGACTAGCATACCGCCCCAGACACGGTTGGGTTGCGGATGCAATCGATAGGTAAAACTCGTCGTGACGCCAAATCCAATACCCGCACCGCGGATTGCCCAGAAGAGATCGGGTTCCTGATTTGCAGAACATGTCACAATGCGTCCGTCGGCGAGAACAACTTCTGCTTCGAGGAGATTATCAATCACTAATCCGTGTTTGGGAGTGAGATGACCAAAGCCACCTCCGAGGGTAAGTCCGCCGATTCCAGTATGATTTACGGTACCGCCGACGGCAGCGAGGCCGTGGGCGAAAGCAGCGGTATCGACATCAGACCAGAGGGCGCCGCCTTGACAGCGGGCTGATTTGTTGACGGGGTCTACGGTTACGTTCCGCATTTTGGAAAGATTAATGGAAAGTCCATTTTGTGTTGATGAGGCTCCTGATGAGCCGTGTCCACCGCCGGCGACTGTGATGAGGAGTTAGTTATAGGGGTTCATAAAATTTAATTAGACGATGTATCAACGAAATACGAACCTGCGAAATCGAGCCTCTGTTCTTTGACAAAAAGGACGAGTTTGGAGACGTCCTCGGGGGTGGTAGGATAGACGATTAGGGCCTAGAGAGTATATTAGCAAATACATTATAACTGGCACCGAAAAGCAATTAGTGTAGATAGATATATAAAACAAAATCCTTGAGGAATGTTGATGGAAATCTCAATTCTCCAATCCCCAAAACATCACACAATATTCACTCCTCTTGCGCTCCCCTCTTCCCTCACCCGAGAGCAACAACCATTCCCTCTCCTTCTCCCTTTCTCTCTCCTAATAACAGAAAACCAAAAACCAAAAAAAATAAAAAAAATAAACATAAACCCACCGCCTCCCTCTCCGCCGCCCTCGACCACCGACTAATCCCCTCCACATACCCCTCATCCCCCTTCATCAAAATCTGCGCATCAGAACTCAACTGCCCCTTCAAACTTTCCACCAACGGCCCTAACGATCTCATTTTCACTTCGAAAAGGTTCCAAGATTCTCTCTCTCAATAACCAAATCCCTCTTACAAAATCCGAAATAAGATAATCCCTCAACCTTTCAAAAAATTTATATTATATTATTGTATCCGACTTCGACTTCGAATTCGTGATCTTTATCTTTCTCGTACTCGAGGTTACCAGTACCAAATATGTTTCTCCCTTCCCTTCACTTCGCTTGACCAAGTCGAACAAAGTACCACGGGACAGACAACAAATATTACACTACACACACGACTGTACGACGATTGTGCGACGAGACAGAAGATGGAAAAGGGAAATTTTACAGGCAGGAATATGTACATATATAGGTAGGTGGTACACATAAGCTTGAATAATAAAGCCCCCATCTCGGATGCACATGCCAATCCCGATTCGATCAATCCCATGGATGTCCTCCCACCTTTCGTTCCCCTCTCTCAGCCCCTCTTGAAGAAAGAAAGGAAAGAAAGAAAAGAAAGAAAGAAAAGGAAAGAAATGCGGGGTCCATTATCCATCCATTATCCATCCACTATTCTCCATCCATTCATCCATCCATTCATTCCACAGCACAGCACACCCTAACCTTACCCCTCCTCGCTAATCTCACATCTCACATCTCACATGTCACATCTCACATGTCACATCTGACATCTCACATCCTCCAACCCACCCACCTTCATTCCCTCAACCGAACCCCCCAGCCTCCTAACCTATCCAGTACTTCTTTGTCAAACACCTACCATACTCCATACTCCATAGATAGAACACCAAACCAGCCAGCTGAACCCCAACCCAAGCTAACCCAACCTAATCCAACCTAATCCAAGCTAATCCAACCCACCACATCAACAACGCAGCAGCCATTCTTTTCGGAAAAGATGTGCGCTGCGGGCGTTTGTTGACAGACAAGTAGACGGGCAGATAGGCGGGCGTGTGATAGCCTTCGTATTCTTTACATACTTAGGTACTTACTGACTTACATACATACATATACATATACAATTACATACATAAATGAGGGGTTTAACAAGACAAGACAAGACAAGACAAGACAACTACTACCTACCTACTTACGAATATTTACATTCAGCTGAAAAATACCGCCTTATCACTTCTAGATCCGAGTACCTAGGTACTTTCAGATTATCGATCATGTTTCTGTTTTTCTTTAATGTGATCAGGGGGATATGATATCTAGATCAATTATAACTTGTGAGGGATTCAAGATAATTCCCGTGTTACTTTTATCGTCCACAATGTGATCAAGACCAGAAATCAGAATCATTGTTCAAGGTCGGAACTTGATTTCTTCGTAGTTTCCATTGAGAGCATAGAAATGAAATTCAAAATCAGCAATAATATCTGATTCCATTCCCGTTTTCATTTACCATCTCACGGCATCAACCCTCTCCCTTCCCCAAAACATACCCTCTTCCCCTTCCCCTTCCCATCTCCTCTCCACCCCCCACAAGAAATCCCCCTCCCCCCATCAACCTCCAAACATGTCCCCGTAATAAACCTCGCCTCATCACTCGCCAGAAACAAACAATAATTCGCCACATCTTCCGGCGTACACAGTCGTCCCAACGGCACGTTGAAGAGAAATTTGTCACGATTCTCCGGCGTATCCTCTACACCAGTAAATGTCGAGAAGCTACTTCATGTTAGTCTTTTCTTTTAATGAATCCTCGAGTCCAGATGATATGGAATAAGATAAGATATGATGAGATACATACAGCCCTGTACCAGCAAGAAGAGGACAAATCGAATTGACTCGGATATTTTTAGATCCATATTCTGCCGCGAGTCCTTTCGTAGCCTATATCAAAACTTCATATTAGCAGAAGCAATTACAATCATGGAATACAGAAAGTACTCACATTGACAACAGCACCCTTACTAGCATTATACCAAACCAGACCCGGACGAGGTCTCGTAGCCCCAATCGAGGCGATATTGATCATCGATCCACCCTCCCCGTGATTAACAACATTGGGGATAAAATGTTTCGTCGCGAAGAAGATCGATTTGACATTCAGGTTAAACACCCTATCGAATTCATCTTCGGTGACATCCAACGTTGGCTAGATTCCCAAAACACAAAGTCAGTGTCTCAAATTCCACATACTCATCTCTCCACTCCTCCATCTCCCACTCCCCTTCTTTCTGCCCTCCCCGCATACATACCTTATTCCTATAACTCCCCCCGGCATTATTAACACAAACATCGATCCTCCCCCACCTCTCCACCACCTTCCTACACAACCCCTCCCACTCCTCCTCGCGCGTCACATCCATCTTCACAAACGCCATACTCTGCGGCCACGCACTCGCCACGCGCTCGCCGCCCACCGCATCAATATCCGCAATCATCACTTTACAACCTTCTTCCGCGAAGCGGCGCGCGATGCCTGCGCCGAAGCCCGAGCCGCCGCCGGTGACAATCGCGACTTTATTTTGGAGTCGGGTGCCGAGGATGGGGGATTCGGACATTTTTTCTTCTTCTTTCCTTTGGTAGGTTTGGGAATAGTAAAATAATGAAATATTGATGAGTGATGATGGATTAACTCTCTTGATTAGACAACAGCCTCTCAACCAAAGCAGATAGTGAAAGGGAAAAAGTATGTACAAACAAATCGAGCAGATAAACCTACCTACCTAGGTAAATAATCACTCATACCCTCAGCCGATCAACCGATCGACAAGAGCGACAAGCTTTGTACACCTACTATGTTGTCTTGCATACCTACCTAGTACAGACGGGAAGGTGCGGGGCATAGCGACGAAATGAGGGGTAAGCGTCACGAGACTTCTCGATTGGCGTTGCGCAACTATACTCCAATGAGATCTAATGTAACCATTTCTCGTGAATTCTTGACTCAAACAGATTGACTTAGCTCCAGTAATAAGCTCTCCGAAGTATCAGCGTTTGGCATCAAGTAAAATCCTTCTATGCATCTAATCTCGCAGGAGTTTCATTCACGAGGCCATAAAGCTACACAGAGACAAGACAATAGTTTTGAGCAGAAACTCGCTATTTTCTGTTTACTCACTTAAGAAAGGGAGACACATGCTTTTAGTTGAAAAGGCAGTAGGTAATAGGTAGTTAGGAATGTCGTTCATCAATCGAAACTAGTCACGACTTAATGCATCGTATCGTAGCACATTATTTCGTATACTTATTTTTCTCCCCCATCATCATTATCATCGTAACCATCTTTTTCCCCCCAAATCCTATCCGTCTGAACAGCCATTCAGGCATGTTCTCCATCATCCATCATCCTTAACGCCCTTATATCATTTCTACTTACGCCTCTTCCCCCTTCCCCGCAGCCAATGGTTCAATATTCCAAATCGACTCAGCATACTCATTAATACATCTATCACTACTGAAGAAACCCATTCTAGCCACACTAGTAATAGTCTTTGTAGTCCACTCATCTTGATTCTTATATGCTTCGTCCACCAAAGCTTGAGTTTGGTTGTAGCTGTTGAAATCATCGGAAACGAGATAGTAATCACCATGATCTTTAATAGCACCAACGAGAGCACCGAATGCATTAGCATCCCCAAAAGTACCCTTTTGAATAGCCTCAAAGACCTTCTGAAGATCAGGGTCAAGTTGAGTAGAGCCGTAAGTGTGAGCGTGACGAAGGTCATCAACATCTTCAGCTAAGTTACCAAAGAGGAAAATGTTGTTCTCTCCGATCTCACGAGTAATTTCGATCTGAAGGCTAATTAGCGAGGTGCGCGATAAATACAATAAGGGATAAACTTACATTAGCACCATCGCAGGTACCAATAATCAATCCACCGTTCAACACGAACTTCATGTTTGAGGTTCCACTGGCTTCTGTACCTGCTGTCGAGATGTGTTCACTGATATCACTTGCTGGGCAAATCATCTCGGCCTTGGATACATTGTAATCTTCCAAGAAAATAACCTTCAGGAGATCCCCGACATCTTTGTCATTGTTAACAACAGAACCAACGTTGTTGATAAGATGAATGATGGTCTTTGCCATCCAGTAACCTGGAGCAGCCTTTCCACCAAAGATCGAAACACGAGGTGCCAACTTTTTGCGCTCTTCTGGAGTCATAGCTTTAATTGTCAAATATCTGTGGATGACACCAAAGATGTTCATCTGTTGACGCTTATACTCATGTATACGCTTGACTTGAATATCAAACAGGGCAGCTGGGTTGACGGTGACATCAGTGGTCGTCTTGATGTGTTTTGCTAAGCGAACTTTGTTCGCATACTTGATTTCCTGCCACTCTTTCTTGAAAGCCTTATCATCAGCGAATGCTTCGAGCTTGCTCAAAAGAGTAAGATCCTTGAGGAACTCATGACCACCAAGCTTGCTGGCAATCAACTCAGACAATCTAGGGTTGGCTTGGTGAAGCCATCTTCTAGGTGTGATACCATTGGTGACATTAGTGAACTTATCAGGGCCAAAGATCTTGACAAAATCCTTGAAAATAGTGGTCTTAATCAAATCAGAGTGAAGTTCAGCCACACCGTTAACCTTGTGAGAACCAACGATAGCCAAGAAAGCCATGCGAACCATCTTTGGTTGAGATTCTTCGATAATCGAGACTCGGCCGAGGAGATCCCTCTCACCAGGGAACTTACGTTCCACGGTTTGTAAAAAGAACAAGTTGATTTCGTAAATAATCTGAAGATGTCTGGGGAGTAAGTTTTGGAAAAGAGGAACGGACCACTTCTCGAGAGCTTCGGGAAGAACAGTGTGATTTGTGTAGCCAAAAGTCTTGGTGACAATTCCCCATGCCTCATCCCACTCAAGACCTTCAAGATCAACAAGAACACGTTGAAGTTCAACAACAGCAAGAGTTGGATGAGTGTCATTCAACTGAATGGCAACTTGTTCTGGGAATTCCTTCCAAGCACGCTTCGACTTCTTGAATCGACGAACAATATCATATAATGATGCAGCAACCCAGAAGTACTGTTGCTTCAAACGAAGCTCCTTTCCACGCTCGAGATTATCGTTGGGATACAAAACAGCACTGATAGTCTCGGCACGTTGTTGATCGGCCACTGAACTTTCATAGTCACCACTGTTGAACTTCTGGAAGTCGAATTCACCGCTAGCAGCCTTGCTAGACCAAAGACGTAAGTTATTGGTAGCGGGTGTATCATAACCTGGGATTGGAACATCGTAGGCCACGGCCTTGACAATTTCTCCGCCCTCCCATACAGTCTTCGATACTCCCTGTTCATCTTGATACTTTCTGACATGGCCATAAAATTGGATCTGAAACCCATTAGCTCTACACGAGATAACTTCTGGGCAAAGGCAAACTTACATCAACAACAATATCATGTCTTGGGAATTCCCAAGGATTGAAGTCAAGCCAGTAATCTGGGACTTCGACTTGATATCCATCTACAATTTCTTGCTTGAAGATACCATATCTATATCTCAAACCATAACCCCATGCTGGATAGCTCAAGGAAGCAAGAGAATCCAGGAAACAAGCTGCCAATCGACCAAGACCACCATTACCAAGGGCAGCATCATGCTCTTGGTTGATGATATCTTCGATTCTGAAACCAAGATCCGAAAGTCCCTCTGAAGGAAAAAGTCAGAAATTACCTCTCTTGGACATCCTCACAAGTAACCCAACATACCTTTAGCAACATTCTTCAACCCAACATTCAACATAGCATTGTCGAGCGCTCTGCCCATCAAGAACTCCAAACTCAAGTAGTACACACGCTTGCCATCGGCAAAAGTCTGTCTCTGTTGAGTACGATTCCACGCCGTAATCAATTTATCTCTGAAAGCCAAACTGGCGGCGGCATATGCAGCAGTTTCATCACAGTTGAACATACTACGAGCCAAGGTAGTTTCCACATGACGAACGACTTCCTTCTCAAAGTCCTCCTTGGTCTCAAATCCTTTAGCAGTATATTTCTTCCATGCTTCTCGTTGAGGCTCAGGGATCGATGCTATGCAGATAAAGCAAATCATTAGTGTGAATTCCAATAAAAATAGAATGGAGAAACGTATCAGCAGAAGCAAAGAAATATATCATACCTTCTACACTTTTGATTTCCCCCGCACCAAAACCGGTAAAGGTACGCTTATGTTTAGGTCTTGTAACGCCAGCAGGACCAACAGGACCTTGGAGCTCACTAATTGGAGCACCTGTAGAGGGACGTCTTTCTCGAGTTGAAGTTGCCATCTTGAATCTCAACCTGTACAGTCTTCGTGACGCTGTGCAATACGTAGATGTGCTGAGTTGTTGAAAAACAAGAGATGGGAAAGAAAAGGTTGTAAGAACTTGGGGGAGAAGTCGAATAAAAAGTATCTGTTCAGGCGATCGGGTATGGATGTATGTAAGTATGTCAATGTATGTGGTGAATGCTCGTTCGTTGATATGGATGCGGGGTTAACCACAGATCGGGTCCAGCTCAGGTAATTCTAATTGCGGGGGATGCGAGCGTGCTTGGAGGGACAGGTGATTCGAATTAATTGTACTATGTATGTACCTAGTATGTATGCAAGTCAGGTAAGAGATATTTCTAAACCAATCTTCTCTGATGAATAGAGAAGATATATTATACTATAACAAACAGACAGACAGACAGACAAACAAGCAGAAGAAACGATAGAGAGAGGTAGGTAGTTCTCGTATATTCGGAAAGAAGCTCATTGATATAAATATCCCCGATTCACAAGTAGCTCCTTCCTGGACATCCTCCACACCATACCGGTAGCTTCATCTGGATATCTTCCCGGCCATTTCCATGCCTCGAGAGAAAAACATACGATCCCACCCAACCTCGAGCCTACCTACCACGAGCCTGAGTACCAACAAGGGCCTCTCCCTCCCAAGCTAACCATCTCCACAAAAACAGTCTGTACCAATCACACTCCCAGCACCCCACTATAACATGGACGTCCTCGAGTATGTGCAAAGGATGTATGAGTGTGGGGTTCAAAGCATCACGATTTCCCGGTTTTCTCCCACAGCACCACTGTTCATCGTACGTATCGGAAATGGCATGTTTATGACGATATCCCAACTGTTGTTTACCATCTGCACCGCATGTAATCCATATCAGGCAGTACATAGGTAGACGTTCTGTGTTTCTCTGTCTATTCATCTATTCCATCAACCTATCTATCCTCTGTCTATTCATCTAGGTCTTCATTCCATCAACCTAGGTATCTATCTATCCAACCATCCAACCATCCAACCTGCACCCCCTCCCAAGAAATGCCTACCTAGTATTTACCAGGTGTACTCGAGGTAGGTACATGTACTATGCTCAAGCTACCTATAATAAACATCTCTCTCCTCTCTCCATAGCGGGGTATTGACAAACGCCATAAACTCTATCTCCTTCACATGATACATGCTAGATACATTACATACATCCAAGATACATACTGCACATCTTCGGAATCTCGGATCCTCAAATCTCAAGTGCATCCCTCCACCTCTCCATCCCACCTCTCCATCCCACCTCCCCATCCCACCAATTTCAAACTTCACCCTCCTCCCCAGCTTCAAGCCCAATGTCCAAGCCCTGCGGACCCCGTGTACAATCAGTCATATTGTGTTGAGTAAAAAGTGAACTATCAGTGAAATCTATTGAAACAAGAATCAGAACTAGGTGCCGAGTATAATATACATCACAAATATGTCGTGATATTGTCAGATTTCTCCGTATTCATGTGTGTGTTGTGTTACGCTTAATCATCACTCACGCAAGTTCTCCCATCAACACCTCATCACATCATGTCATAACGAATGGTTATCGTAAAGTCTTTTTAATAATTACTGTTCATCCATGTGTCAGAATAATAGACACTGAACTGCGATGATCGCTGGCTATCAACTTTCTACACTGTCATTGTACTTTCAAATCCATCTTTCACCCCCTACCCCTTCCCCCAATATGACAGTATCCTTATTGTAAACCTGCAAATGCTAAGACGCTGAACCCAGACCACCTACCCATTTCGTCCGGATTTTTCCCAAATACCAATCAATCGATTTCCCATAGACCATTTGGCCCTTAAACTCCCCACAATTGCAATATGTAATCCCGCACATATGTAAAAGTCATGGATGTAGTACCCTCACCCCGCCAACCTAATTCAAACGACATAGAAGTCATTGTTCGTGCAATGCCACCCCCTTTCCAGTCATCCAAGCCCAGATCATGCAGCATACACCTTGTAATCTTTGTCACACATCCTTCCCTAAAACTCCTAAACCAAACGCCATTTTCCAGTCAATATCAAATGGATTATATAAATTAAGACATTATTCATCATGAGCTATACCCTTATCAGATTAGAGTATGCCCGAGTCTTTGAGAGCATTTTGTAATATGGTCTCTTTAACGGCAGCGAACACTAGTCGAATATTCGAAGTATCGGTAGCTTGTGTGAGACTATTGAGTGTTAGAGGTGTAGTCTCAAGGGACATTCAAAGAAGACTTACTGCGGATATAGATTTAGATGAGCTCTATTAACCTGGTTGAATCTCCAAAGTAGATACTTTGCTGCTCTATTCAAGTCGTTTCCCCCAGAATAATCTGGGAAGTAGGTTTCGAGAGGTGATCGACCAAGCTTTTGTTTGAACAAATCAACCTTGTTGAGAAAGAGAATGATACTGGTACGCATGAACCATCTTGAGTTGACAACCGAGTCGAATAAGACGAGACTCTCCATCATACGATTCTGGTGTAGTGTTAGGGTTGTTACGAGATGCTAGAGGAGAATTCTTACCTGATTACTCTCCTCCAAAAGAACCTGATCATATTCACTCAACGCAACGCAAAATATGATTGAAGTTACATTCTCGAAACAATGAATCCACTTCTTTCTCTCACTTCTTTGACCACCAACATCAAACATACTATTGTAAAGTCAGCATCAAGTGTTTAAAGCAGACATGTTATACTGACTGAATACTCAAAGAGCCCATGGTGAATCTTGTCTCGTAAATACCGGTTGTCTTTGTTCGAGCCCTCAAAACATCGGCCTCGGTGGGAATGTAATTGTGTGCTGCAATCCTTCCGGCCTCTTCGAAGAAACTATCATAGGTTAGTATCATTGTCGATACGTGAAAGATATGTGGTACGCACTATGGTGCTGAATCCATTAAATAGAATTCACTCTGCCGAGCCAATAAAAGATCAATGTGCCCATCCTTCCAGAATGATGCCACAGCCGTGCCAACTCGAGGATTAAGTGGTGTATGAGGATCAGGGTCGACAATGTACTCCAACAAAAATGAGCCATATTCCTTGTTCGCTGGGTTCTCTGGCTCAATCTCCATCTGTCGCATTGCACCAACCAATGCCTTTGCACAATCAATCAAATTCTTGTAGATCGTTAATCGGTACAAGGCCAACTCATCAATGGTGTAGCCATTCTGATGTATGATTTTCATCTGCTTAACTATGGTTGATTTACCACTCTCGCCCGAGCCTGTTGCGATGAATGTTAGCATTGAACCAGTTTTGCCTTTGTCCTTGGACATGTTGAAATGAATTTTGAATATTCACCTAGTAGAAGAATTTTGCATTCTCTTCGAAGTCTTTTCGAATCCTCTTCCAGCTTCTTATCAATCATTTGACTCCTCTTTCTCTGTTCCGTGTCCTCCACATTCGAGCTCATACAAGCACCCATCCTGCTTCACCTGGCTGGCTGCTTCAGCAGCCCCCGCCTTTCCCTTTAAATGCTTCGATGAAGAGAATCGCGATGATGGTCGTTCTTGTGATTTATATATTTATTCGCTGATAATTTGCGAGAGTTGTGTCGTCACTTATTAATTGAGGTGTGACGTTATGCGTCGTCTCCGTCCCGTCCCAGTCCCAGGCCAACTTCAATATCCAACACGATTTCACGAGGCTATCAAATCCAATCCGTACAATTGTATTGTTGAAAATGCGAATATTCGGACCAGGATTATTCGACTCGGGATTATCGTAAGTATAAATCGCGCGGCAGCTCTAGACAATGCGAATAAGATTGATCGATGATAGTTGAGGTTGTGACGAAAATAGACGTGAAGAGGATATATTATCGAAATGCCGTCAAGGACAGTACCGAGTCTCCACAACCCACTCAGAAAAGCGGATGGTTGAAGTTGTTAGTGAGACAGAAATCACCCGAGGCAAGCTCAATAATGATTTTTTTTTCTTCTTCCTCGTTTTTGGGGGAGGTCGGGTCTTTGATAGCGAACAAAGCTTATTGTTTGAAGATTTTTGTTTGTTTCGTATGATCTTATATCATCTCTGAACGGGTTATCAATTGAGGTTTGGAGATATGCTAGGTACGAGGTGTTTTCTCGGTGAGTGTTTGTAGATAAAGAGAATGGAGAATTATATCAAAAGATGAGCAGGGGGCGAGAGAGGAGAGAGGAGAGAGGTTGGTTTAATTGATTGTCTGACGATGGTGGGTGTGGACTCGAATCAATGAAGTAATTTAGAGTTGATGGATGGATGGATTGATGGTCTTAGCTCAACGAAAGGCGTATGATACTTCAAGGTTGCTCTCTTTTTTGCGGTGCTGCGGTTCAGACAAGAATGGTGGAGGGAGAGATTGAGATAGAGTGTCTATGGCATAAAAAGCCCGATGATATTCATGCCTTTCTAGTATTCTATCTTATATGATGGGATGATGGGATGACGGGATGAGATGATTGAATGAATGGATGAACCTGAGTACAATACTAGGTATTCCTCATATGATGATGATGATGATGATGATGATGAAAATTTCTAGTTGCAAGTTTGAGGTCCAGCTTGATATCAAGCACAGTCAGTCACGTAACCTTATGTAGATAAAGTACTAGGGATATTGAATGTAAGCTAGGTCGGCAGGCAGGGTACCTAGGTGTTTATTACGAGTTTAACAATGATCAAAAGTCACCAGTCAGCCCGCCTTGTAAGGAGATCTGCAATGATTCGGAAATTTTATCAAATTTTCATTCAATTGAGAGGAGAAAGGTAGATATATTGCGAGAAAGGTAGCCGTTGATGTTGATAATGATGTGATGACTTTAACAATCGACGACGAGGCCATATCAAAACTGACCAACAGCCCAGCTCTCGAATGTGATATACTATTCAAAACCTAATGATACTATCTGAGTTCCTACCCACACAAGCCAGGTATCTATCTAACTGCCTTTGCTTCAATATCAAATTCCACATATAAAACCGACAGTCATAACATACTCGTAGATAGATGGGTATGAAAGAAACATCTATCAATCTGGCCAAAGATCATCCATTCATTCTCTGTCTAACTTCCCTTCCACCCTCATTCTCATCAAATAAAGTCAAATCTCACTCAAACAAAGTCTGTGTCCGCCCCAAGTATCTACCTATATCATGCGGCACACGCACAAGGTACAGACGGGTAGTATAGTATTCGAACTACGGGGGATGCCTCTTCCTAGGATATGTTGTACTACCGGTGCGGATGTAAGTCATCTGTATGTGTGTGTATATGTGAATGTGTATTTATATCGTCTCCTTGGGTTATATAATTAGTTGATTATTTATATAAATATATATATGTAAATATACATTCAATCTTCTTCACAATTCTCACATCCATTAGATATAAATAAAGTAGAGATCAATAATCACCAATAGATACCTATGTACAGAGGTACCTCCCTAGTAATCAATTAACATCCATCAATCAATCAATCAATCAATCAAATCAAATCAATCAATCCAAATCAGCATTCCAAAACCTCAACCAAAACATCTCTACCCAAGTAGGGTACCGGTATCCATCTAGATCTCATCTCAATCAAAATCATCCATAATAAATCCATAAATCCATAAATCTATAAATGTATAAATGTATAATACCTCCCTAGATACCTCCCTAATCTCTACTATCAACTCTCCTTCTCCTTCTCCTTCTCCTTCTCCTTCTCCCTCTCCCTCTCCCTCTCCCTCTTCGCCCACACTTCGACCTCGTGGCCGCAATACCTCATCGCCCACCAACCGCCCCAAGCTTCTCAATTGATCTTCCTCTCTTACCAAATCGCGACCCAATTTTACCTAAATTTCCTCACTCGACCCAAGTTACCCCATCCACTTGGTGATGATTTCCACTTTACTCGCAACCTAAAGTGTTCATCATCATTTATCCCTAACCGTGTGAGGGCTTGAGGGAAATAGGGATCATTATTATGCATTTGATCTCACCTCATGTCAATTCAATTTCATTTCCTCTCAAACATGGAAAATGTGGGACAATAACAATCACCTAAGAAAAAGGGTCCCTACCACTAGACACTAGACACTAGACACTAGACACTAGACACTAGACACTAGACCCAAGGAGAAAGCATGAATGTAAAACTAAACGTCGCTCTCATGAAACTCGGGATTCACATTCTCTTTCACATTTCTTGTCTTGTCTTGTCTCGCTTGTCTGGTATGACCACCAGAACCCTTCAAGCAGATTCAGATTCAGATCGGATCGGATCGGATCGAATCGAATCGAATCAATCCCCTTATTTCAAATCTGTTCATCGCCATTTATCCACGTGTGAAGACCAGATACCAGATCAAGAGATGGTTATTAATCGTCACATGTATTTATAAGTATCCATATATCCAAGTAGTATATAGTAGATACAATACTATATACATAGTTTAATAAGCTCCTCGTAAGACAAGCATTCATACCTACCTATCTAAATAAGGCACAGTACCTCGAAAGAATTCAATATTATCTCAATCAAATACACTATTCAAAATCTATAATAATCACAATCACAATCACAATCACAATCACAATCAAACCAAATCAAATCAAACTCACATCCATTCTCTCGGGCCTCGAATTCGCTTTATCTATCTACCTCCCTAGTAAATCCATCTTATTATACACATAAATAGATGCAAGGAAACAAAAATAAAAGACTAGATACGTACACTCCATTCTCGCCTCCCAAACGCCTCTTCCGCCTCCACAACACGAATACAATACGACACGACATGTCATAACACGGCGTTTACTCCTTCACGGCCAATTCAGCCTTTTCCAACAAAAGAAACAGCGCTTCCACAACATCATTTCATCAACATCCGCATCCAATCCACACGCCCATCCCATCCACATCCCATAGTTTACCATCCCCCCACTCCGCAACAACTTCACTTAACCGCATATCACATCACCTTACCTCACCTCACCTCACCTCACCACCCAAACCACCATCACCATCACAATCACAATCACACCACAATACCCAAACCTTATTTATTCATTCATTTCCTCTATTTCCCTAATTGATTTATTTATAGCAACCACCCTTCCACCTTCCTTTTCCTTTTCCTTTCCTTTGCTTTCCATTCCACCTCTCCACCTCACCCTCACCTCACCCTCACCATTCCCAATCCCCTCCCCTCCCCTGTCCAACCTAACTTCTCACATCCCTCCCCTCCCCCAATCCCAGTGCCACGCGAAACTGTCCTCGCTTGTCGTATCCAGCCGTCTCTAGCGTCCATCATCCCCTTCCACTTTCATCTCGGTACCGTGCTAAGGTTACGAACGCTTTGACGTCGAGGCGGAACTTTTTTTTTTTTTTGGCTCTGGCTCTGGCTCTGGCTGCGCAGACCACGCTGGTGCAAGGGATATCGTGATTGATATTGTAATTGGGTGTGCACTTGATTTCTTTGCTGGTGGATTCGTGAGGCTGTATGCGTGGTGGGTGGGTAGGTAGGAGGTGTAAGATTCGATCTATACCGGTATAGCGGTAGCTACCAGGTAGGTAGGTGGATAGCTAGCTATGAGATTCTGAGAGTAATGTATGTATCTATGTAATCTTACTACCTAGATGAACACTTTGATATATACACACACACTTAACTATAAATATATATATTTATATTTATATTTATAGGTGTATAGCACTTTTAAGGAAAAAGAAAAGAAGAAAAAAGAAAAGAACAATAACAAAATATCAATTCAAAAATTCCAAATAATCATCTAATAGATAAAACAAACATACATACACTATATAAGATTACATACCCTACATACCCAGCTAGCTAGCTATGCTATCATCATAAATGCGATTCCCTCATTCCATCTCATCTCATAAGCTCGTTAAGAAAAAAATCATCTATTTTATCTACTCACATACCCAGCTATCTAGATCCCTAGATACCACAATCATAAATGCAATTCCCTCATCTCATCTTATCTCATCTCAAAACCTTATAAAAATTAAAATAAATACTCACATACTACATATTATATTATATCATATCAAACCTAGATATATAGGATACTCTACATGATATACCTACCCACCTACCCATCTACATATCATTACTCTAATACTCCAATCCCCCGATCCCCAAATCCCCATCCTCTCTTCTCTCTTCTCTCTTCTTTCTTCTCTATTTCTTCTCATCTCATCCCATCTTATTCCGTTCCGTTCCGTTCCATTCTCCCTCCTCCAGCTAGATTGCATTCATAAGCATATTAACCTATCAACCTATACTCCAAACTCCAAACTCCAAACTCCAAACTCCCCCTCCTACTACTTAAATCTTTATTCATAACTCACAACCTACCACCCACCACCCATAACCCATCTCCAACTTCATCCACATCCACATCAACACCCCCATCCCCATCCCCATTCAAATTCAAGTCCAAGTTCTCATTAACATCCTCTCCCCCCAATATCTCTTCTTTTCCCCTTCCCACGGCATCTAGTAAGACTCATATCCCATCCCATCCCATCCCACACAACTCCAGCGTTTTCACCTTACCTTAACTTCCCCCCCATCTACCCCTATTAATACTTCTCCTCCCCTTTCTCCTCCCCTTTCTCCTCCCCTTTCTCCTCCCCTTTCTCCTCCCCTTTCTCCTCCCCTT
>PQXL01000243.1:0-56988 GCA_004916875.1 Botrytis galanthina
ATTTATTGCACAGCTCCATAAACGAGATTCCCATACATTTATCTCCCTTTGCCTTTTCTTCACCCGCTTCCACTCCTATCATGCATAGTTCCCGGCCACCACACCACCATAATTTCTCCAAAACCTTGGAAAGACCAAACGCGTTGTGGTCGAGGACAGATAGGTCCCATTCCATTCCCACTTCTTTGCATTCTTAACATGCCATTTTAGTTGACGCGTCCAGGTGGAAGAGATTTGAATACACCAATCGAAGGCTTAAGAAGCAGTGCGACTAGGATTCTTGAGCGCAGCTCCAGGAAAGCACCACCACGTATTTGAAAAGGTATTCGGAAATGCATGCTTCAAACTCATGATTTACCAATCGCATGCTGGATGGATGGGAAATTGAAGGAGATGGTGGCCAGCCATTTTATCTTGCGAGCCGCTGAGGAAGAGTCATGTGAAGACTCGTAAAAGTACTTCACTCCCGGCAGGAACGCATTTTGGCTTCTCAAAGCCCTCGCCTCGCATGGGAGAATTGAACGTAGTAATATCTCTCGTTACAGGTTTCGGGGACGGATATTTTTCGATTGTCTTCACAGATCTTCGACATAACTGTCTTAGCCTAGCCTAGGGCCAAATGCTCTCGGGAAGTCAGGTCCCGGGAAGAATGGTTACTTAGGCATAAGGTGCTTGGTTGTTGAAGAAATAGCTTCAAGCCAGGTCGTACTCATAACCGCAGCAGGTGTTCAGGTCTGGGGAAATCGAGGTGAAAGGGACTCGATACCATGCTTACTGTGGAGCTAGGATGATAAGAGAAGGAATGGGATCGTATTCAGACTGGTTGTGAAGATTGAGTGTTTGAACTTGCGGGAAATCGAAGCTCAGCAGTTTACTGTCATACTTGGGACGGTCGATAGCAAACCACCTGTATTGATTTTGCGATGAGAAGGCGGAAGAATTCGATACAGAGATTTGGCATGGGCGTATCTATCTTCCTCTGCGAAACCGAGTAATAGGCTGATGTTGAGGGTTAAAAAATAGACTTGTTCGATATTTCGCGTGCGGACAACAATTAGATGGAGAAAATCCGAGGAAGAAGAAAAAACGATGATGATAGTAGTAGGACTTGCAACACCGACAAGTCCTACTACTGCCATCGCCATTTTTTTCTCTTCCTTGAGTTTTCTCCATCCGAAAGTGGTCTGATGTGAGAGTGAGAATTGTGGAAAGATTGGTTGATTTGCTCGCTACCGTGTCCCGCTTCCTGAAATACTCTTTGGAGTAATGAACGTGTATCCGGTTGGAAGTTCTGCTCGGGCCAGAGGACTGATTTGATTTGGTCGCATGTTCGGCTTTGACTTGCCTGGTAGTACCGCGTCACCTTTCAACAATTCAAGTTTGCCCAATTGATCAGAGAGGGACTTGCAGTTCGCCGTTGTGTGATCTAGTTTTACGACATCTCGGTCCCGTTGCGTCCCTTTCAGAGTAGGAAAGCTCCTATGAGTAACAGCAAAGGCTGCAACATGGTCCATTGTGACTTTACGCAAGCTTGGTAACTGAACCAGAGAGATTATCGTTGCAAAGCCGCCGAAAACTCCGCCGACTGATCGCTCAGCCGAGGAAAAAGGATAACAAACACATAGGGTCTGTCATGATCTTGGCCCACTTGCTGGAAAGAGTACACAGACCAGATTTTTATTCGTAGCGTTCAGTAAACCTCTATTGAGAGCAGAGGCCGCAAAAGGTAAAATCTGGTTTGTCTCCAAACATTCTGTGACAAGCTGATGTTGAGATTGAGGAAGATGGGTTTCTCAAAACTCGATCAGGTCGTCTTGGCTTTGATTGTTGTGGGGGATACTGATGAGTATCGGCGAGAGATGAACGAGCCACTGGTAAAGACTACGTGCGACTTCGTCTGTTCAAGGCTGAGATTAAACCATGGACAGAACTTGAACTATCTGTCGGGTCCGGTGCGCTCTCGACGTCCCTTGAAAATCCGCGGGAAGGAATGGTTACTTAAGCATAAGGTGCTTAGTTTTTGAGACAACCATCGGCGATCTGGACACCAGACTGTTGCTGCTGGTGTTGGTATTCAGCGCTGTAGCCGCTTTGTTGAAATAGAACGATCTGCTCCAGTGAGCGATCTTGATAGGCGTAAACCGCATATTTTATGCTTTGCTGGCTCCTTGGGTGAAGCTCAAGAACATCATATGAAGTGACTGATTTTCACATTAGTACAGTATCGAGACCTCCCAAATGCATAAGAAATTCATACCTTTCAGGTTTCTCAAATATTACATGCATGACACCAAGTTAGAGGCAGTGCTGTTCGACAGCATTCTCAACACTCCTATCCACCAGCTTCAGAAAGAAACCCTCCCCTTCAAGTCCTTTGCGAATGACTCTTCGGAAGATGTTAGCAACTATTCCAAAGATATCGGTGATAACGTACCATCCCAGTCTCCTTTACACAGCAGAAATAGCGCCCGCTTATCAAGCTCAAGATATGACATCACTCACAAAGTCATGTTAAAAGGTGCACGCCCAAGGGTGGCTAGGGGAAACAAAGTATATTTTTATGAAATGCTAGCTAAAGAGACAAGGCCGTCCTCATCAAACTATACATTCCACCTTGAGGTTTGGCAATTTTGAAATTCGACTTGTCCAAGCTTTTTTCTTTCTCAAAGCCAAGAAGCGCGCTTTCGTTGTGCGCTGCTTTGGTAAAGAAGCGCGAAGTTAGGTTCATCCTCTCTCCTCCATTTCTCAACAAATGACACAAAAATTAAGAAGCCATCCATCGTCTAAAACCATTCACGAACTGTTTCATACACTGAAAGACAAGCACATTCCAACGAGAAAGAGCGAGAAGGATCTGCATATGATTTCATAGATCCAGATCAACAGCTACCCGATGAGAATTGACACGATCAATATTCATTATGTAGCTTCCGGTCTGGCTCATTGAAGTCAAATGCAGATCCTTCTCGTTCTTTCTTGTCGGAATGTGCTCGTTTTCCTCTGTTCATAAGCAAGATCTCTAGTTCGGGTAATGCTAGAACATTGCTTTTTTGAATTCCTCAATCAATGGCAAGGTTCCATGTAAGATGCTCGGCCCTATCTAAATCAATAAACTGCAACACAAGAAAGGATTGCAGTACTTACTTTTCATCGTCAAAACTTCGTTGCCTTTACCCTTTGCCATCTGAGCCTAGAGAGAAGTTTTCTGGCTGTGCTTGCGCCGCTTTAGAGATGGAAAGGGTAAAGGCCTCTCTGATTGTTGGCAAGTGGCGACTAGCTCGTTCTGTTCCGGCGAGACTCGACCAGTGGTCTTGTCACGGATCATCTTGACGTTACACCTCATCTTTGAAGCAGACACCACAGAAACCATGCCTTGTTGATATCTTTACTATCCTTATGCTTGTGGCTACGGCGGGGAGAAGATGGTCCAGAGTTGTTCTGGGATCGTCCCCAGAACAAAAGAAGAAAGCAGACTTCTTCTTGAAAGTACCAGCCTGGCACATTGCTTGAAGCGAGACATTGTAAAATGCTGCTTGTATGTTAGCTTTGAATGCATACGTTAGTGTCAAACTGTGTTTTGTAAAGAACACTTACCAAGAAAGCAATAAAAATCGACATGTTATCACCATCACCATCATACCACCACACCACAACTATAGTTTAACGTCATCCCGGACTGAAGTCGTCCCAAATCATCAAAGATCTCCGAGTAGCGTAGTGATGGCCATTGCAATAAGTACAATCGAAGGAGATCCGAGATGGACTTGGTAGTCGACTCCAGGAGGGACCACACATGTGGGGGAGTGTATAGCACTTTTGCGGGAGACGCACACTTATGGTGGAGTGCATACCTCCCCGTCCCTCCTGAAGTTGACTATGACATGAAGCCACAAGACGAAAGCAAAAGCAGGAGCAGGAACAGCTTAAGCTTGTTGGTGTTGGAAGACAAGGGAGGAAATTCCCTGCCCTTGTCTTGTAACAAGTTGCCCAGCTCTCTCTGCTGTGCCTGAGAGCACGGCACAGCAGCCCGTTTGAAAAGGTATTCGGAAACGGTCGTCCTTGAGTGAGGACAAATGGCATCGCAGTTTGCTAGACTGGAGAGGCCCCGACAGAACAACCATGCATCTGATTGATGGCCATTTCAATGGCATGGCCCAAGTGCTGGAAAGAGGAGAGTTCTCTCCACTTAGTTGGAGCAGTTGGAGCGACCGGCAACATAACCCTGCATCTGATTAATGCTGGTTGTCGACTCCGCAGAGTAAATGCTTCATCAGATCACCCAAAGAATGACCATTGAGTGGTGATACCCACCCAGCAAGGTTAAACATGGACCAGGTGCTGGAAAGAAAGAGGAAAGCACCTTGTTTTTGGGTGTAGCAGTACTAATTCGCATGGGTCTGTTACCGCAGTAAACACCCTGCATTTCAGTTAGGGCACGTTGCTGGTGTTCTTTCTCGGCGAAGAGGAAGGAGAAACAATTCATTGCCGCAAAAGACGCCTTGCATTTCAGTCAGGGCACGCTGTTGGTCTCCCTCCTCGACGAAGAGGAAGGAGCAGCGGCCATGACATTCCTGAGATAGGGTCAAGGACCAATCATAACAAATCCGTGATTTGCCAGCTGATCCTCAGAACATCATAACTACTCATGTATGACATGATGCTTTCGCAAGGTTGGAAGCAGGTGTAGAAACGAAAGATGTAACATGAAGCTTCACATATTGCTTTAGACGGGAAAAACATCGAAGATGGTGAGTACTGCTGGCATGCAGGTGTTGACAGTGTGGAAATAACGTAGTGAATGTGTAGCCGTCGGCACTTGTTCTTCCCTTACTGGAACGTCATTGAGACCGGCACCACCACTTGTAAAATCTCAGCCTTGTCCATCAAACAGCAAGTAGGTCTGAAATACCTTGCTTGGCTCTGATGAGCAAGAGGATGGAGATCGAAGGCTTTAACGGTAGGAGAGATTTCGATAACATGCAGCGAGGATCGCAATATGGACATCATGCATTGTGATTGCAGATGCTGTCTGGGTCCATAATAGGATATCGTCTTCGAAGTTTGAGTCTCTGAAGACCTGCGAGGTAGATTTTGACCAGAGCAGACAGCCCATAAGCCGAAACCTTATCGATGTGGTACTCGTGTCAGGAGAAGAACTGTAAGTGACATTAGCAATTGTGATAAGGCACAACATGACGAAAGAACTTACCAAGTTCATTGTGCTGCAGACTTCACTGAAAAGCAGCTGACAACGGAAATATTAACGTCTTCATGACCATACGATCAACTGTAAATCATGCTAGAAGCGATCAGAATGATGGAATTTGAATGGGAATAAGTACCACATGATGATATCTTGCGAGCTTTACCGACACAACGGCTGGCAGCAAGAACATCGAAGTGATTGAATTGATCGGAGATGCTACTGTGACTTGTATTAGCAGCTGCAATAATAAATGACTTGAAAGGGAACTTACCACGATCTGAGGTCTTACAAGCATGACCGACCAGCGGCTATCGTCATGAGCAACAGATTATCGTTTTATGAAGAGGAAAGTGACCTAGAATATACTTGCCGTCGTTAGTGCGTGTTGGCTAGCTGGAACTTGAAGGGAGAACTTACCAAGTTCTGGTATTGTGTCTGCTCGATCGCCAGCAGCAGCAGTGGAAGGTCGATGGGCATGAAAGATTGGGAGTTTTCAAGGACATTTTGCTTCTTTGTGACTCTCTGTGTATTCTTAGGGATCTGATTGATAATCTTCTTAAAGTCAGTAAGTGCCACAGAAGTTGAGTAAGGTTTAGTGTGACTTGCGTAGAAAGGGAGAAGAGAAGGAATCAGCACAACATAAGATCTGACGACAGTCATATCTCACTTGACAGCAAAGAGCAGAGACTGACAATGACAACAGACGCTTGCTCATTTGATATCTAGAAATAGTGAAGAAGAATCCTGTGAGGGAAAGGGTTGAGGTGAAGGTAAAACAAAGCAGCTAAAAAAGCTTTCTGTGGAGGAACTTAGACAAATGACTTACAACACGACCACAACAATGAGAACAGAATCTCTTTGCAGTTGGGAAGAAGGTCAAAGGAGAAGGGGATGATGGAAGAATAAAAAGAAATACTCACAGGTAACGGTGTTGGTCTTAGGTTTGGTTACTTTGCAAGCTGGTTGTCGTAGATCTCTATGGTCTTTGCAACTTCTTAGACAGCAAGCATTTCTTGGAACAAAAGGTAAGTCGTCAAAGAATAAAGAAATCAAGTGTTGCTGACAAGATAGACAGAGTTGAAGATTTGTTTAAAGAAGTTTGTCCAAAAAAGTTGTTGTTCCATTTCTACTGTCAATTGCAAGTTCGGAGTAGGGATGGTACAGCAGCCCCAGCAACAGGATCACATCTTTGTTATAATTCTTGAAACACTTGGAAAACTCTGCTCGGGTAATACCCCAATCACCATCTCGAGAAGGTCAAATTTAATATTGATATTGAATATTGATTGTGCGCTATATCACCTTACTCGGATCCCTGTCTATCTATGCCTGAGGCGGAGAGTCTAGACTCGCTTTTGGTCAAGTCATTCTGCTAGAAGAGCAGTCAAGTGTCATAAGGCTGAGTAGACCATGAGCAGATCATGAGGAACTAGAAAGGAAATATCTTGACACCCAGAAGTCCCACACACCCAGGAAATATTGGAAAATAAAGGCCAAATACTACTCATCTTATGTATATAAAAAGGAATTCAAGATAGGTTGGGAAATTGTTTTGTGAAAATATTGATGGCTGCTCGAGGACTGTAGGAGGGAAGATATTCCGATGCCGGGTACTTCCATTGTTTACTGCCATCCGAACTTGACCAAGGCTAAGATGAAAATATGGGGAACAAGTCGCATTGACCCTGGGTACTTTCAACTTTGAGCTTCAATCCTGTACAGATATCTCCTCAACTAGTCGCTTCCGTCTTAATTTCATTTGGTCAATCATTTTATACCGTTCCATGCTGAGCTAGTCAGTCGTCTGCCCTCGCAATATAGCCTTCCCTTCTATGCCAAATTTCATCTCAGCTCCCCGGCTTTAGACTCTCTGCCGAAGCCTCATTCAGTTACCTTATACCTGCGACAATCTCGAGGTCTATCCTGCTACAGCGACCGCGCCAATGGCGCCTCGGAGACCGATTGAGCGGAAGCCTTCCCTTGCAAGGCGCTCTCAAATAAGACACTCTGGCTACGGAAAAGGTGCAATCGGAGCCAGCACTTCGAATCCCAGATCGAGCGCTTCAAACAGAGAGACAAATGAGGATAAAATTGGAAATGTTTCTGAGGCGAATTCATCAACAACTACGATTGCTCCAACAATCAAAGCGCTTTCTTTGAAGTCAACGCGCTCGAAAGCATCTGCAGTCGTTTCACTTGGATCCTCCTCAGTCTCTGGTACCACAATTGAAGGGTCTTCTGGGCCAACCCGGGAGGAAAAGGCGGCGCGAAAAAAAGCAGTGAAAGCAGCGCGGAAGGAAAACAAGAATGCCGATCCAAATTTCGCATACCTTCCAAGAGGCTTGAACAACAAGATCCGGAATAAAGATCCCTTGAAGGCCAAGCTCAGAAGGTTGTTCAAACCTAAAAAGAAAAGTGTCCACAAACCAATCGATCGAAGCCAACCAGTTGCAATTCCGAAACTCCGTTATAGAACCGACCAACCTACGCCAGCGCCAGAAAGGTATATTCCACCAATCGCGCCGGCAAGGAAGCTGGATGGAAAGACTGAGCTGGGAAGGACGGGGGCAAACTTGGGCTGCGAGTTTCAAGTTCTTGCACAAACTCAAGAAGAACGGGACAAGCACGTCGAACAGGCGCAGTTCCAACATGAGCTTAGAAAGGCAACCGAACAGAGACTACGGCTAGAAGGCAGGGAACAGGTGAATGATCCAAAGATTGGCCGAGCACCCCCAATAGCCCGTCGAGCGCTCATTGAGCCCGTGCTTTCGAAGCAAACCAGGAAGAACAGACCTGAATTGATGTCCATTGGCGTTAATGAACCTCCCACTCTCACTGAAAAAGTTCCTCCAGGAATCCTACCAGCGGAACAGACACAACCCTATATACAGAACGATCATTTGGGAAAGTTCACGCAGAATTCTCATCAATTGAGTGATAGCGCCCAGGATTCATTGGAGAGTTTGACGGGGCAAACTACACCGTGCTCATCAACGGAGATATTACCGTACAAACCTCGTTCCCGAAGCAATCTCAGCTCCTCTAAAAGGCCACATCGAAAGCAATCGGTAACATTCAATGAGTCCGTTACACAATTTATCATTCCAGAAACTGTCGATGATACGTCAGAAATTACAGAAATAGCCAGCGACGAGACTATTCGGAATATCGCATTGACTGGAACTGTTGTCGATCACGATCGATCATTAGAGGCACAGGTTGATCCAACAAAGTCATGGAGTCCGGCTGGAAATACCTCGGGGGAAAGATCTAAAAGATCGGGTATTCACACTGAAGATGAGTTCCAAGCGTTGCTTATTGCCGGTTTGAGAGAGGAAGGAAATCCAAACCCCAAAGAGAAAGGTATTGCATCGCAAGGTAATTGTACCATCTCACAGAGAGGTGATACCCGGGCAACTGAAAGCTCTAGGAACATTGTCCAAGTCCGATCTGGTATTTCGAAAACATTGGACGACACATCCAAAGCTCTTAGTGAAGATAGCGTAGAGAAAGAAAGCTTGGGTATTCGAAACTCGCGTGTGAACAATTTCCTTAAACACGCTAGCTCAACTCCCGAATTTCGCCCTGCCTCCTATGATACCATCACAAATTTCCTACTTGCTTCGAATACGCCGGCGCCGCCAATTCCCGCAAAGTCACCATTGAGAAAATTATCTCAGCCAAATTTGCTTCCTGCCATCAACACGTCAAATGCGTTGAATACACACAATTTCATCGCACATCATCAATCACGGCTTGCCAAATATCGCACTGAGTTAAAGCGACTTACAGAGGCGCACGATGAGAAGATGGAGTTCTTAAAGAAGAAGAAACAAGAACATCGCAAGAAATATGGTGATCTCAAGGTAAGTTTGACGTTGATGTTTGCAGATGAAACTAAAATATAGCCGCCGCCGCTGACTAACAATGTCTCACTTGCAGAATCAGGATGATCCTGGCGGATCCACCGCGAAGCCACAGTCCAAGTTAAGATCCAGAATCTCTAACCTGTTCAAATCTCTAGAAAAGCCAGCAGGAGCAACCGAGGAGGAAGGAATTCTTGATAACGTTGTCACATCATTTGTAAGCTTTTATTCTATTCTTGGGGAATCCAAGCCCTTGTTTATTTACCCGTCAAATCAATTCCCCTGGCTCCCTGCAGCATCCATGGTCTGGGAATCATCTTGCTTGCTCAAAGGGGCCCAGTACAACAGGACAACAGTTCAACAGTTCAACAATTACTGACTTTATTTGTTCACAGGAGGATCCAGGTGAAGATTGGGTTTATGATCCTTTGGGTTTGATTGCCGGACAATACATTGCTCCCCTCGATTATCATCGTTACGGGTACAACACACCAGGTTTCAATCATACGTTAAGGGAGGAACAAGAAGAAGATCGTATTGATACCGGTGCATTGTCAATTACTCCTGATCAGGTTACGCCACAGGAAGAGCACAACCCCAATCCTGTAACAAGCACAAGCACAAGCGGCGGCTATACTTCGGATTCAAGGTCTGAGAGTGAGGATACACCAAAGAACGACGTTGAAAAGTCAATCTCAAAACCATACTACGAGGCTCTTACCCCCTTGGAAAGGAGTGATTACGATTACAATTATACTGAACCAACGCCTGAATTCCTTGCCATCGAGTCTGAAGAGGCTGCGGAGAAGCGTAGGCAGAGGGAAATTGAAACATCGGTGCGAGCCAACAAAGCAGCCTTGCTAGCACATGAAGCTGTACTACGAGATTTTGATAACTCTCCACTTGCAGCTGGATTCTATAGTACAAGAAACCCCAGCAGCGGAAGTAGTACAAGAGACGACGGGACAAGCAGTGCAGATACTTCATCTCACGTGACCACAAACGCACCGCTGCTGATTCGAGAAGAACGTGGCTCAAATTTACCAAAACCTCAAGGAAAAGAATTCACAGCTTCGGAGGGTGCGAAGAACCCTAAACCCCAAGAAAGACCAAATTACTTGTTTTCCCGAGGTTACTCTAGTGAGCCCTCAACGCAAGAATCGGAGAGTTTACTTCCGAACGCGAGAACTTTACAACAACCCCCACCAACATCCACCACTCCCTTTTCACGAAATAACTATTTCGGCGGTTCTTCTCAATTGCGCGAGTTTCGCGGTTCATTTGGGTTCAAAGTTCAAAACTCCTTTATACGCAGTCCTCAAATTTCAGAAACTACAGAAACTCAGAAATCTAGCGAAACTGCCCGACGCTCAAGCAAACAATTCACTACCCCTCAACTAGCTGAGACTGTGATAAATCGTCATTCACGACGCGTTTCATCGGCTTCTTCTATTGGTAGACAATATCTTAGGGAAGAATCTGACCAGTGGATCAATTGCGATACGCTCGCTGAAAACGCTGCCGAAGATAGTGAGCTAGAGGATAGTTATCGTGCTTATTTCCAAAGCTCAAGGTCCGAAAATCTTTCTCAAGATCTCACTTTAACAGACGACGCTCAAGTTGCTGCTAACCTCGAGCGGGCACAAGCACGCAGAGAAGAGCGAAGGGAAGCTCGTAAAGCTCTTCAAGAATCTCTAGCTCACCAAGCTCAATCTGAAGAGGATCAAAAGAAAGAGGCAGAGAAAGAAGCAGAAAAGCAAGCCAAGTTTGAGCGCTCACTCACGCTTCGCCGACCAGATCATAATCCAGTCGGTACCGCTCGTCTCAGATACCTGCTCTTGAGTGGCAGAGATCGAAACAGTCTTGAAGAGCAAGAGTTTGTAACCCTTTGCGCGACACGCTATCCAGACGGTAGTCTTCGTCAAGAGTTGAGATCAGAAGAATTTCAAGCTGCGGATTCTGAACTCTCTTTTCCTCGTACATCTCTTAATCGTCGTCCAGACTATAATTCAGACATTACTACTTGTAATCTTTCAACATCCAATACTGTTAGACAACTGCAAGCTCCCACTTCAATCAACCCTGTCAAGAAACCACACACTCTCGTTGCACCTGATTCCGTCGAACACGATAGATTACGTGTAGATAGACTTCAAAGTGATCGCAACATCTCCACCGGCTCTCCAGTTTCCAGAGGCGCCAGTACCTTTAGCTTCAATTCGCCTATCAACGCTCCTCAACAAGATTCAACGGCTCAAGCAACTCAGGTGGCATATCGCTCTCAGATACCTCAACCTAGAACCTTTCAGAGAGAGCTCCAAACACCGTCTCCTTCGTCACAAAACTATAGAGCTCAATCGCCTCTTTCTGTATTAAAACCGCCGCAGAACTGGCCGCGAGAAAATTTATCCGCCACCCAAGAACCGCTTACAAACTCGCGTCCCCGACAAAATTCCTCTTCTTCCCGTCAAACAACTCCTATACCACGCGATTTGCCAAAGACATCAGTCGTAAGCAAAAAATCAGCTCTTATACCACGTAATAGCTCCCAAATATCTGCAGACAGGCAAGGAAACTCTTCTGCATCTCGTCTTCCAGTTCCAGGAACAAACGTTGCACCTGGAAGCTCAAACATACCTCCTTCGCAGCTTTCTTTTTTAGACGTTAGCCTCGTAGCTTTAGGAGCCCATTTTGCTGAAATGGACAAGCTCCAAGTCAGAAACTCCGAACCAGTTTCGGTCAAGACAAAAGCTATCGAGGATGCACGGCTCATGCAAGCTTCAGTTATTGAAGCAGCAACTAAATCAGGAAAGGAACCACCTAAATATGCGTTGATAGAATTAATCGGAAAAGGAAGTTTTGGACGTGTTTATAAAGGGTATGATATTGTTTCGTTCCCGGTTGCTTGATAAATATGCTAATACACCAAATAGAAAGGACATGGTATCGGCTGCTATTGTGGCTGTGAAAATCATTGACATTGAGGAGAGCGACACGATCAACCCAAAGAATGCCAATTCTTATGCCGAATTCTTGAAAGAAATCACCGCTCTAAAGACTTTGAGTGAAAATAAAGCTCGGAATATCAATCATGTCATCGAAGCACTACCAGTTGGACAAGCCATGTGGATGATTACAGAATACTGTGGTGGAGGAAGCGTTGCTACTCTTATGAAGCCTACTGCTCCTGGAGGCTTACAAGAAAAATGGATCATACCGATACTTCGCGAGGTCGCCGAGGCTATCAAATGGGTACACGAGGCTGGAATCATACATCGAGATATCAAATGTGCCAATGTTCTTATTACTGAAGAAGGCGCGGTTCAACTTTGCGACTTTGGTGTTGCTGGAACCATGGAAACAAAGGTTGACAAGAGATCTACCGTCATTGGCACACCACATTGGATGGCACCAGAGTTATTTGACGCTGTCCCTAGCTATGGTAAAGAAGTTGATATATGGGCTTTCGGTTGTATGGCTTATGAGATCTCCACTGGTCTTCCGCCTAATGCCATGAGTCGACTTCCATTCGATCGACTTGGCTCTCTGATAAAACAGCATGCTCCACGACTTGAGGGGGGTGATTATTCTGACGAATTGAGAGACCTCGTTGCCTTCTGCTTGGAAGAATTTCCAAGTGAACGTCCTTCCATTGACCGGGTTCAGAATCATCATTACATTCACAACACTGGTTCAAAATATCCAATGTCCTCGCTTTCTCATCTCGTCAGGGCATTCAAGTTGTGGGAAGATCATGGGGGAAGCAGAAAATCTCTGTTTATGTTAGGTGGAGCGCAAGCACCATCAGAGTTTTCCTCGACAGCATTGTCCGATGATGAGTGGAACTTCAGTACAACTGCTGCATTTGAACAAGAAGTTAGACGCAAATCAACTGCTCAAGATGTTTACGATGTGTATGGCTCAGGTGTTGAATTTGATGCTGGCTTCCCTCAAGAGACTGCCCGTCCGCCGCCTCAAAAAGGACGACGCCGTCCCCCACCAGAGGCCCTAGCACCATCTCGTGGTCCCTTAGAGAAGATCTTTGATCCAAACACACTAACAAGCTATGAGGATAACGTTCGCAATCACTATGGCCGGCCGTACCTTCCACCAACTTCCGACTTACCACCTGTTCCATCTCGTTCCGATTTACCTTTACGTGATGATACAGCGCAAACATCTATCAGGGATACTATGATTGATCTTGGAGGACATGATGCCGAGACAGGTATATCTGTATTCCCGGATATGGATACTATCAAAGCTGGAAGACGTGTACGAGATGAACCCGATGAAGATTATATGACCACATTGCCCGATTTCAGTCGACCAGCACTTAGCGATCCAGCTGATATAAATCCAAATCGACGTACGCGAGAATGGAAATTTCCTGCAATGGTGCCGCCTGCATCAGCAGATCCAGAAGTATCTAGGTTTCCCCCTTCAACTCATGAAGTTCCAAAACCAGCATTCACTCCAGGCATCGGTGGTCGTCCTAGTTTAATTCATCATCCAACCGAGCCTCTAGGTGGATTCAGTGGTGGACTTCCACCTGCAGAAATCCACACTGGGATGCCTCGTTTGTCCTTCCGAGAATCTCTCATCGATCTAGATATGAGCATGCCGGATCCAGTACCAGCCTTCAATCCCGACTTTGGTCGACCATCAACAGCAGATTCTGATGCTATTTCCATTTTAAGCGATTCCGGACAAACCTCAACGTCTACAGTCAACCCATTCGAACTTGAACGACATGCTTCACTTTACCAACCTATCTCTCATTCCCGTGAACCTTCTCTTTATACCCCTTCTCACTCCCGTGAACCCTCTTTATTTGTGCCTTCCCACGAGCGCGAGCCCTCTCTTTACGCCCCATCTCATGAGCGTGAGCCTTCTCTTTACGCCCCGTCTCATGAACGTGAGCCTTCTATCTATGCTACATCTCATGAGCGCGAACCTTCCATCTATGTTACAGAAGAAATGGGAGCATTCACAACTTCTGCTACACCTCCTCGTCCCGAAAGTACATCACGTTCACTTCGTGCAGATCGTCCACCTCGTCTTCGTACTGGTAATGCTCTTCGCGATATTGCCGATACATCAGACTTTTCGGATTCAGCTGCTGAGAGTACTATGGGCTACAACACAGATGCCAATGATACAGACTCAGACTACGCAACCGCTTCGACCCAACCACCTCCAACTTCTGCTCCTTCGCGCGATCCAAATGCTCCATATACCATGGCACATTTCCCAAATCTACCCAATGCTCCTTCGGTACGTGCTTTGACAGGCGAAGCAGCGCATGAAGAAATGGCTTTCGAAATGTCAAGAATGTTACGTGGTTTGACTGGACAACTCGAAGCTTTTCGCGATGTTTATGGTTCTGAATATCTAGCTCGGAGATCTAACCAGAGACGTGAACGAAGAGATAATGGGGAGAATGGTGTTTAGGTTTCCATTCCATTTACCAAATACCAGGAAATGTTTGTATAATATGTAGGATGGGCATACCCTCCAAGTTTTTATTGCATAGTATGGAGAATGAGCACGTCTCTCGTGGGCTGATGCTGAGCTACCTTTGTTTTTTGTCGTTTTGTCATTTTCATTCCGTTTTCTGTTCACTAAAAGGCGCACCCATCAACTGTTACTGGGAGGATTTGAGTTTCTATGACACGAAAAGGATAAAGAAGACGCAGAGATGCATTCAATGCATTTTATGAATCGATAAAATACCATATGATAAGATACCTTAAACATGGTGTGAGAACTCAAAATTGGTGTTGGACGGGAGAAAAATTCTGATGGACTACTTTCTTGAAAATAAAATCTCAAGAAATGAAGGATAAGGATAGATGGTTACTAAAATAAAACGAAATATTGAAAGAAATGCTACTATCATGATTGTGCCGCGAATCCTGATTTGAAATCTTTAAACCAATAATTGGTAAATGGGGCATTGAATACAATATGAGATCTTCACATTCTCTGATTCTCTGTGTCTGTATCCATATACAGCCTAGTATCGCCGTAATTCTTAGAGAAATCTAGCATCTTCCAGGCCCGCATCTATAATTTCCTCGACCGTTTTTAAGAACGCAATTCATCAACTCCATGCATCATCGACGCACTATCCAGTCTGAAATTCTCTCCCTGTCTCTCATTCCCATCTCAACCCTCTCTCACTCATTCTTTCTCTCATGTCTGTTCTGCTCCCCCAATTTTCAGTCTCTGCCCTCCCGTTCCGCAGATAAGCACCTAGCTCACTCATCATCCCGGGTAATCTACTCTGACCCAATATTCTCCCACGATATCCATAACCGTTTGAGTCTTCGCCTGCTGTACCTTTCCAGGATTGTGAAATGTGGAGTTTCTGGTTCCGAGAGGCTAAATTTGAGTAAGAGGAAGAAGAAGAAGAATACTGATGAGGAAAGCGGGAATGGGTGAAAGAATCAGAAGTATTGTGTGGCCCGGTGTCTGGAATTGTTGACACATCAATATCTCCAACAGGCCTAGGGATCCAAGCCATCGGGATCCATTCTCCTTCTCCGGATGCAAAGTTCTGTCGTCGCTCGCTCCATATATCTTCGGGATGCTCGATTGCGTTTTTGTCGTCTAATTTTTCGGTCTCGATCTCATGCGTCCATTCTTTGCTCTTGATGTCCTCGACTCCACAAATGCGTATTATTTTCCATGTGTTTGTAATTTTCGGAGATGAAGGATAGTGAGAGGTCGGAGAAATTGGAAAATGTGGAGCACAAAGCGGGAAAGGAGGAGGTGGAGTGTAAAATCTTGAGCAGAAGGCGGACAGATATGGAGGGTATGATGTAGAATACATTGATGGAATCGATGGAAGGAACTTTGACTCAGACGACCTCTCTATTACTTCGCTCCTCTCGTCATCTTTCTTCAGTGGAGTCATAATCACAAGCACGCCCTTCCCAGCAGGAACAGCATCATGAAGATTGGGGTCTTCGCAGAAAGGACATCGAAACGGGAGTTTGAGGTGTAATTTCTGAAGGGAAAACGGGGATCGCGTGTGAGCTGTGAGAGGCAGGTATATAAGTGGATTTGATAGGACGGGACCGTGGGCTATGTGGTGACAGCTGTGTGTGTATGTGTGTTGAATATCCATGATTGGGCTTTGGAGTAATGTTGTTGTTTCGGGGGTGTATGTGATACGATGAAATGGCGAGATATTAGGAACTTTCTTGTCATTCTAGGATGTTAAAAACTGCGAGAATGGTTTGTTAAGAGCTCCGATGTCTGTTGGTAAAATTTGTCTTGGGAGTTAGAGTAGATAGGTCATACTTATTTGTGCCGTATATATATACAACTATATATTCACTCGAACTCCCAATAAATGGTGATTATGAGCAGGATTTGTTTAGAACGCGTAGATTATGAACCCAACTTGACCGAATGATTCACGGCTCAAAAGAAAAAGGACATTCACCGCGTATTCTTTGAATACCGCGGATCTAGCTGTGAGGAATCTATATAATCTGAGAACATCGCAACTATTCTCAATTATGAAGTGCAAAAAACGATTAGCTTTCAGAGAACCAACGTGAAGATCATAGTCATCAAACCCATAATCCTCTGAAATTTAGTGGCTTGATAACAGAGATGAGAGGAGAGAAGACTGTCGGGTTGATTCTAGATGGGTTCTTGAATACGATGGTAATGAACATGTGACTTGGTCAAAATGCATGCCGATTTATCAATCGTATATATTTCGCAAAGGGATGTGGTAAGTGATAGAAGCTAGAAAAACAATGCAGCTAGTATTAGCTAAGGAACCGCAGGGGTACGCGATATGCAACACATTCCATTTATCACTTAGTTTCGCCTTTGGTCAGGCATGAAGATGTTACCATTGCGTGGGTACCAAGAGCAACTAAGAACATACCAGCATTAACCAAAAACTTACAAGGGCCCGGGGCTTGCGATGTGCAACAAACATCAATGAAGTGTGGGCCAAGAAGAGACTACCACTAAATTCAACCAACTCATAAAGACTTTCCGATTAGAAGAACTAGAGAGAATACAAAGTTTCTGCAATTTGTAATAAAAATTATGTGAGTTATACTTGAGAGGGTTAAAATCATTGATCCAACATCCATACAGAGTGCGCCAACTTGACATGAATCCACCATCTAGCACGCAATATGAAATGCTATCTATCACGATCTAAGGTCGATATATGAAAATCATGATTATTTTAACAATAAATGGAGTGCTCACATTTCATGAAGTGTAGTGAGCAAACAATGAGTCGCGATGACGCATGTATTAGAGTTGCTCTGCCTATCTCTTGGCACTAAACAAACCTTCGGCTAATAATCACCCCTTTCTTTCTCTCCATACAACACATAACTTGTCATTCATTACAAGCAAAAGAATTACCTCCGAAAACAAAAACACAACGCGGTTTGTCAGTAGATTCATTTTCAGAAATCTCAGGGATTTGGATCAATCAATGAGATCTCGTTTATTCATTCATGATCGAAAGATCGAATTATGAAGTTTCACGGGCTTTTGTAAATAAATCTCCACTCGATACATGGGCTGAGAGAGGAATTTGGAAGTTCGAGAAACTTGCATACATTCTAAAATCTCAGAGTTCGGCTGAAAATTTGAGATTATTTTTTACATGGGATGAGATATATGAGGCGAGTCAAAAGCAAAACATGTTGGGCTGCCACGGAACGAATTATTCGGCACGTTCGGCTTCATCGGAATGTCACAATTAGTACCATTACAGAGCCCAATAATTTGCATCAGAATCTTTCAATGGAGCTGCCGTATTTCGACGCAAAATCACTTCTCATGTGTCGTCCCGATCAGGTTTTCTGACGCAGGATCTCTATGAAATTTGGAAGTTCTGCAAAGCTGGGTATCAGAATTTAAAGACCGTGAACCTGTATCGCTAAACTCAATAGTATCGATGAAAAATCATTCATTGACAATTTAGATGATATAATCTGTAGCTCTGCATATCTCTTCTCCTACCCTTCCCTCTCACGTGATCATACTATTACCATGAAATGCTTTCCTCCTAGACTACTAACAAGTAAGCGAATCTGTGAACGCTCAACAAATTATTGTCAATCTATAATTCATTGGATTCTCATTTTCTGAATTGGGTGAATCTATTCACAGCCTTCCAATAGATCCACGTGGGGTTCAAAGAACCGATATCGGATTCAAGCTTCTTACTATCACGATCATCTGTGCACACATTGTTGGTCTCAAGGGAATAATGACTTCTCTTGAAATTCACTACAACCAGATCAGAAGTTGGAAGGAAAGGGAAACTAAGATCAAAACCCATCAATCATTTCCTAATCATTTCAGGACAAAGGATTCCAGAAGATGATGTTACAATAATGCTGCAGGATATAGAGGGAAGTGAATATCTGGGATTACATGCCCCAAAGAGTATTCAGCCGCAGGCCTTTTACTTTTTTCTGAAGCATTCCTCTTGCGTATTGTCGATTATTCAATAGCTTTAATCACGCAATCAACAGTCAGTGAATGCGTTTTTCATATTTAGTCATGATAAGTCACACAGTTTTCACACTGACAGAACACGGGTGACACGGATCTATTCCAGTGGCTTTTAAGTATCCAGTGGAGAATTTGGTCAGTCAATCATTCAATTACGGGAGTCATGGCTTCGGAGAACATCCAAAGCAGAATCTACCACACAACACAGACCAATCAATGTGACTTCATGAAAGAAGAAATGTTTTGTTAAAATTCAAAACTAGATCGATTTTATTGTCATTGCAGAAACCATACAAACATTTGTCAACAGTTTTATCTTCTTTCTCTGCTTCATTGCGTTGTAGAATTCAGAACTTGGACTAGCGCTTATCGCTAATAGCTGTGACAGGGAAGTACGGTAGCAACCTCGTGGCTCTCGAAGTCTTGGTATTGGTACTGGTCTCTGTAAATGGCATGCTGCCTTGTTTTTATTTTCACGGAATGTAGCATGGACTTTGCAGGTAGATGGCAAATATTTCATTGTTTTAGTTTGAGTGGATCAACTCTAGCGTTGGAATCCTCAACTATCATTAGCTTCTCATCATTGGACTATGACATGATTCTCATGTTGATCGGTGTGAGATTCGTTTGAAGAGCTGCTGCTCAGACGCACCTTCGTGGCTCATTATTATAACTCATGATCTAGATAGAACGGCTACTTCAATATGATGACCAGCTTCCACGAACCCGGAGGCCTGGATCACAACATTTTATTGTATGGATGCTGCCATTGTGCATTTCGAAAGAATAAAGAAGCTGCGTGGAAGCTACGTGGAAGATTTTGGACGAGGATAGAAGCCCCCAAGGCAATGATTGTATACATTCCAGATGGAAATATACACTTCAGATATGTGTTCTTAAAATTAGATGTTAAAGAATCCGGTGTCCTTGTGCAGAATGGAAGTATTCTTAATTCACATCTCCCTAGCTCCTTGGATTCATTTCTAGCTCAATCAGCCCCTGGCGTTGACATTATCTGTTTCGCAGTGCAGAATACAGATTTCTTTGAATTAGATATCTTTAATTAAGCTTTTAGGTTGCAGAAACAGATAATAATAGTTACAAATGGAAATACCTAGGACTCTCCTTCACCTCCTAGGCTGACTTGATCACACACACGCCTGATACTCTTTACGCTTCTGGGCTTCACATCTTCATGAACAGGATTCTAAATCACCATAATTAGTGAGAAGCAAAATCAGAAATCAGTATCAAAAAACACTCCACCTTCATTGAAAAGAAACGGGATTCAGCTATAAACACGGATAGTTCGAGAAGAAGTTGAGCCCTACTATAATTACAGCTGAAAACTCTCAGAAACGATCAAGATTAGCTGTGACGTGGTACTCTCAAATGCTCATTAAATGATATTATAGAACCTCTGAATACTCACAAGGGCTGGAATTTTTTACACAATGACATTCGAATCAGAATGCTCATCGGAGGCCGTGAATATTGTCAGGAAAAGTGAAATAGACTATAACCACAATGCCAAAATAATACTTAACTCATTCACCACTCTTACCATCTTTCTGGGCTACAGCTATTCACTTTACATAATATAGATCATCTGGTAAGAAGGAGCAGTCTTGAAGGTTGAGATTCTTAAGGTTGGGTGTGACTTGGGGCAATTTTCGAGATCGAATTAGGTAAGGTTTCAAAGGACATGATCTGTTTCCAAGTAGACGGCGCAGAGAATACCTGCGAAACTCATCATTGACCTCACTGATAGTCTACAGATTATCTGTTTGCAGAACAGATTTCTGAAAATTTAATAAAGATAATTTGCAGACTATCTGAAGACAACTAGTTTCTCCAAATCAAGAGATGATTCGAAATTTAATACAAGTTTTAAAAGCTGGTCTGAGATTATGGGTAATTCAAGCTCCGATATCATTAAACTTATATGAATATTGTGCAATGTTAATACAAGTAGATTATCTGCAGATGATTTACCGATAATCTATACAAAGTAGATTATTTGAAAGGCTTTGTAGATAGTCTGCAGAGCAGATAGGACCTTGAACAGACTGCTTGCAGATACAGAAGATTTCTGTGTAGCGTATTTCCAAGCCAGAGATCTCCTTACTCAGCATGGTCACTCTTGCACGGCACAACAACAAATTGAGGGAATTTCAAGTGAGATTTTTACTGAGGAGATAATACGTTGAATACCGGTGAATCGGTGACTTAAATGAAGTTCAGAAAGGGGTAGGTTAAGTGAATGGGACTAGCTTCCCTTTCTAATATCAATTGAAGGCACTTTTTCATATCGACTTTGAACATTTCGGCATTTATAATTCTCCCACTCATTCACAAAAACCGAAAGGTAGATTTCTTGCATGGCTTATACAAATCAATGATAAACTTGAACATCTTACTGATAGTAAATTTGATGACATTGTTAGCTGCCCACAACATATTTAGGCAGACCTCAAAAAGCACAATGCTGCTTCTAAGATACGAATTACTTTCGTCTTGCGTACACAACTCTCTACCTTATAAAGAAATTTTCATGCTTGAACAATCCACCTTATTTTCTGAATCATGAGATGAGTTTGAATGGAAAAAGTTGAAAATCAAAGTTTTACTTAGAAATATGCTCATTGCTGCCCTGAATTATCAGCTTCGAACCCTTCGAAGGTTGATTTTCCCTCAAACTAGATGTACTATGGTCCATCATGTTCTTGTCTCGAAACCCCAAAGCAAATTGATTGTTAAGATTCTCAAAGGACAATGACTTGCAATAGTCTTGTTATTTCAACTTTTAAAGTTTAAAATTTGGATGAAATTGTGAGTTATTTCAATTCTTGCCCAGTAGATCTCATCTTGAGAAGTTTTAAGCTCATTGAAAGTCAAGATCTGACCAAGACAACAACTCACAGCAGTCTTATCTTTTTCAATCTTGTGAACTCAAGGAACAAACTGAATTATAGACAATTTCAACTCATACCAACTACATCTCGTCCCTCGAGAGTTCCAAAAAAAGTTGAAAGTTGAGATCTGCTCAAGAAATAAAGTCTTGTCCTTCCAACTTCCTGGTCTCAAAAGAGAGATTAATGTGTAACAAATTTCGACTATTGCCCATTGGATCTCATCTTGAGAGTCTGAAAGATAAGCAAAATACGTTTTTCAATGGGATATTTAGCCTTTCTTGTCTCTTATAATCCTGTTTCCTCTTTCCAAAAGATTAGTTCACCCCTAAACAACTTTTACTATTCGCTGTTCGGGCTTATCCCCAAAGCCCACAAAGAATTGATGATGAACTTCTCAACAAAGCTCTCATCTTATCTCAGTTAGGTTTGCAGCCCTGAAAGATGAACTAATAACCGAAACAAGCTACATACTTGCCTGCCAACTCTCGTCCCGAGAAATGTAGGAATCTAATTGTATGATTCTGAACAATACATTAAAACCTCTCGAAGACCTCATACTCGATCTGGACCTTCGAAATATAGATTATCAGTAGTCCAACATGAACTATACTCTTTTGTCAGTTATTCATGATTCATCAATATTAGCATGGTCTCAGCATTTATGTCTTTCGAAATGTCAAAGTCGCCTATTTTAACCTTCATTTACCGAGAAATTTTCCAAGACCCGTTTTTAACCTTCATACATATGTCAAAGAAATGTCTTGAAGGTCTATAGAAGGTATTTAAAACGACGTTTCTCAACTAAATTTCACTAAAATTCACTTAATTATACATTTACTCCAAATGAATGTCTTTATAGTATCATTTTCTATATTATTTTCTACTTTTGTTAATGAAACTGAGGGTTTAATACATCATATAATGACTAATGAAGGAGAACACTGGTTTTTTCTATTTCTCTCTCCAGGTGTAATCATATCAACATTAGAGTAAACATCCATGGACATACTTCTGATGTTCATTGAGAATATTGATAGGAATACTCATAAAGTGTACAGAATGAAGCTCAAGTACTAAGATGTACTACAAGATGCTACATACTTGAGCAAACAAGGCAGAAGCAAGCACTAGGTGGTCATATTCACCAGATATCATTAACAATCATCACAACAGCCCACAAACAAACTCTGCCAAGCCCCATATTCCCAACAGATGTGCAGTTCAACAGCTCCTTCTCTATCAAGGTTCCCAATGACGCAAGAACAGCTAGTACATCTTTAGTACCCGCTTTAATACCCCTCATCCCGCAATATCTGGAGGAAAAATCTGAGATATCTGCAAGAAATTTTGGATAAACAGCCCCGTGATCTCCACTATTCTTCTTTCTCTTCTTAGTATTCACCTCCTTATCGCTCCGATCTCGCCCATCCTCTGGAGCTTTTGAGCATAAAGTAGTGTCTCTGGAGCTGCCCTCTTTCTTCCAAGACAACTTCACACGGCCAGAATTCCGTAAGTCCCCCAGAGCAACACTTTATCAGAACTTTATCTAACTTACTTTCTACCTTGGATAAGACACTTCCCATTACTACTAATTCTCCGGAAAGAGAGACCTCCAAAGGTATTGGGAACATTTCGTTTCTTCTCGCAGATCTATCAATGTACGTATAGCTACTCTTTAACGAGTATCCCCCTCTTTTATTAATCCCAATTGTCCTCAATATCCTCCATCTATATCGGTCAAACAAGCATTAGAGCTTTGCAAAGACTTACTGATATCTCAGTGTCTCCACCGTTGATACTTCGAGGCTTCTTCCACACAAGGTATGTATCATGCATTTTTTTCATTCCTTCTCCTTCCCATTGTCTTCCTTCAAGCTTCGAAAACGGGAGAGGATAATGCAATTTTAGTCTGTGGACTTCATTGCACAATCTAATCAAGCACTCACACAAACATTAAACAGTATTCAACGACAGCGGCATTACTTCTCATTCAGAAAGTTGACTCGACGAAGTTCTTGCATGAAAAGGTACGTCTCCCTTCACTCCCAATTCCTCCTCAAACCCTCTCTCTTTTGGATCGGAAGATTAACTAACTATCGCACCCCAATCCAGGTCATATCTATCAATCTTCCATATCATACGACTCCCAAACTCTCAAATAACACTCCCACGTACTCGAATTCGACAATTTGATTGGATATACAGGCAGATTATACAATTTTGAATAATCTTTCGATAAGGCGACTTCCATTCACTTACCTCAAATCGAACCCCTTCACCACGCTACCACCTAACATTTTGAAACACCACTTCAAATATCGAACTAATCCTGGAAGTATATCTTCTCAACCTTTCTTATTCCTCATTCACAACTACGATTGCAATAATAGCTTCAATTTCGACAATAATACACCGAATTTCGTACTGCATGACGCTCTGATACCCATGCAAAGCCATTAAACGACAAATCGCACACATTTTCGATCACAAACCTTCATATCACTCGCAAAACCCTCGAATCGTCCATCATGTGCTTCAAATCGTTCTGGGGCTACACCTGTGGCCACTGCAGTTTGCCTTGCATTACGAAATGTCCAACTACCGCTCAAAACGAGAATTTCCCCCCATGTTCTATTCCGGCCTTGCAAACCATTCCTGCCAACCAATTCTGTCATGCTTGCATGCGTGTCAGTTGGAATATGAGCGTTATAGCCGAAGAGAATGCTCATCGAGAGAGACATGAGCGAGGAGAGTGTAAGTGTGAGGTTATATTTGATAGGGCAGAGAGAGAACGACGGGAAAGAGAGCGGGGTGATGATTTGGAGGCTAGAGATTTTAGGAGAGAGGGAGAAGGAAATGGCAATGGAAATGGAAGAGCGAGAACCAGGGGACGAGGAAGAGGCCGGGATACCGGTGCGAATACTGCAGGTACAATCGATAACGCTGGCGATAACAACAATTGCGGAGGACACGAGGGAAAAAGCACACAAACGGGAGAAATTGGCGGAAATCACGTTATGATGCAAGGATCAAACAATGAAGCTATGATGAACACTACACCACCAGGTTATCGCAGTCCTCACCCCCGCGATCCAGCCTCTTCCCACCGATACTTCCATGTCGCCAACGTCCATAGAAGAGGTCCATACGACATGAATCCCGTTACAGGCGTTGTACCAGCTCGGCCCATCGAGAATCCTCCAATTAGGACAAGTTCATCTCCTATGTATGGCGATATGATGATCATCCCCCCTGATCCAAGAATGTCAAACATGGGTGTCTATCCTCCAGGACATCCCATTCTCGCCAATCACAGAGCTGAAACTCATGCATTTCACTCTTTCGAGATGCCTCCACCCCACTCTTCAGGTCCTCCTAGCTATCAGAGTCCCAGTTTCGCTCCATCTACTTATAGTGATGGAAATGGTAGCACTGTCTACCCTGGAAACCAGTACTCTTGGAGTCCCAATCCGGAGCCTAATGCACCAATGCCAATGTCAATGCCAATGCACGGTTCGGAGAGAGCACCAATTGGTAGCATGGATCCTCGAGCATACGGTCAAACAGGTACTCCAAGCCAACCTAGATTTCAACACGCTCCTCCTACTGCATTTGCAGATCCAACCACCTATTCAATGATCTATCCGCAACACCAAGCCATGGACACCGATGCCCAACGAGACACCTGTAACTATGCAGGCTACTACATGGACCGTCCTCATTTCAATGCCAGCACCAGTGCCAATACTAATGCATATGGCTCACCCCAAACACGCGCTCAAGGTCCTGCCGCAGTCTCCATGGCCGAAAACCAACGAATGGGCGGTTTTACTCGTGCTCCCGCATTCTCCCCTCTTTCTCGTGGTGTTCCTAGTCCAAGAAATGTATGGCATGCTTCGGATAATGGTTTACCTCCACTCCCACCACAGGTTCCCTATCTAGGGAACTTGCCTTTGGTAGCTCCTGCTGCTCCAAGATATTTCAATGAGGGTCATCATGGAGCTAGACGCAATGGACGTCATGGGAATGGCAATACTCAACGCAACACTGTTCAAAGAGCTAGAACCACTCAATCTATGGGACAACTTCAAATGCAGATGACTACTACTACCGGTCCAGTTCAAACTGAATCTCATGCGACACAAGCAAATACTCAAGCAAATACTCAGGGACAAGCTCAAATGCATTCTCAAGATACACCTGCTACTATGAACATTTCCCTGTTGCGTACGCCAAGAGTCATCAGCAGCATGCCACGACCAAACTCAACAATGTAAAGGAATCAAGGAAGAACAAGGCAAAAATTTCAAGTAAGTTTTCAGATGCAGATTATTTTTTTAGGGATAGTCATTTGTGTCGTGCAATGCTGGAACTATGCTAACTCAGCCTTTCACTTAGAATTTGTACATTGAGAACAAAGGAGAAAAATCTGCGCCGGAATTGCTTGAAACCACTGTACCATCACCGGCATCTTATTCTCCTTTCTCACTTTCATTTTCGTCGAATCACGACTACCGATCAACTTCTCCGAAGACTGCGAGTATGATTAGCATGGATCTACAAGCAAAGCGACAAATGTTTTCATAAAAACTTACCCAAATCCATGGTACCAATGATAGCAACCGCGTCAGCAAGCAAATGTCCTCTTGAGATTTGATCGAATCCACCCAAATGAGCGAAACCTGGCGCGCGAATCTTGCATCGGTATGGTCTTTCACTTCCATCACTTACAACGTACACACCCATTTCACCCTTTGGTGCCTCAATTGCGGAATAAGTCTCTCCAGGTGGAACGGTGTATCCCTTGGTGAATAGTAAAAAGTGGTGGATAAGTGCTTCCATGTTCTCCTTCATGGCAGCACGGGGTGGTGGAGAGATCTTGTAGTCCTCTACTCGGATCGGTCCAGCTGGCATCTTATTCAAGCATTGATGAATGATTCGGAGGGATTGTCTGAATTCCTCCATTCTGCAGAGGTATCGGTCGTAGCAATCACCATGAACACCGACTGGTACATCGAAGTCGACTTGGTCATATGCATCATAAGGTTGGCTCTTACGGATGTCAAATGGAACACCACTACCTCGAAGCATAACACCAGTGAAACTCAAGTTCAGAGCGTCAGCGGCTGAAACGACACCAACTCCTTTCGTTCTTCCAATCCAAATTCTATTATCGGTGAGTAGTTCCTCAGTTTCGTCGATACGGTCGCCGAATTGAGTGGCCCATTGGTAGATGTCGTCAAGAAGTCCAACTGGAATATCTTGATGGACACCACCTGGACGAATATATGCAGCGTGCAAGCGGGCTCCTGAAACTCGTTCGTAGAATTCCTACGTTGGCTATCAGCACCATTACATTTTCTTAGATAGTCAAAATCAATAACAATAAAATTTCCTTACCATAAGCTTCTCACGTTCTTCGAAACCCCACAAGAAAGGTGTAAGAGCACCAACATCCATTGCGTGAGACAAAACCGACATAAGATGATTCAAAATTCTAGTGATTTCACCAAAAAGTGTTCGAATCCATTTTGCCCTCTCAGGAATCTCAACATTTAGCAGCTTCTCAACAGCCAAAGAGAAACATTGCTCATTGGTCATCATAGAAACATAATCCAATCGATCAAAGTATGGTAAAGCCTGGATATATGTCTTGTATTCGATCAACTTCTCAGTTCCCCGGTGCAATAAACCGACATGAGGATCCGATCTCACGATTTCCTCTCCGTTAAGCTCCAAAATTAAACGCAACACACCGTGAGCAGCTGGATGTTGAGGGCCAAAGTTCACGGTATAATGGCGAATCTTCCTCTTCTCCACATTTTCGTCTTCGTGCAGTCTTGAATCGGGAGCTACGTCGAGATTATCTGGAGTGTTGTTGAATGCGAAATGTTCATCGGTAGGAACTAGTCTTGTACCCTCGTATGGCTCTGCGTATCTGCGGGCTGGGAGTGCTGAAAATGCTCTAATTGAGGCTCTTGATGTTGAGGGACGAAGTGTGGTGGGTCGCAACGAGCATCTAGTAGCTGTGCGCCCGGCCTGCCGGAATAGTGATGCGACCATTGTGAACAAAACTGAAGAGATACTGGATGATTTTTACCAGATCTCAATGTTTTGAGAGAGACAATGAGACTGAGGAGTGGAGAGTGAGGCCGTTTTAGCGTTTGCCTCTTTGATTATCTTGATGATGTTCTTGACTTCTTAGCACGGATCTTTTGTTTAGCATTGCTTATTTAAGATCATTTGATTGGTTGTTGTGGATTGCAAGGGTCGGCGCCGGTTGATCTTTGATGCCGATATCAAAATTTATTTTTTTGTATCTTCAGAATCTTTGCGACAGTGCGACTGAGAGTAGAACGACCCCGCGATCGATTTTTCATTTGGGTTTGGAGAATTATACAAAATGGCACCAAAACAAAAATATACTGCGGCTGATGCCCCACCACCCAGAAGCTTCTCTGAAAGAGAATTGGCAGCTAGAAAGGTATAAAGTCTTCAAATGTATACTGATTTCATTTCTGATTCCATTCATAGATAGTTGGAATAAACACCGAAACCGTCACCGACATCACATCCACAGATTTCCCAGGTCATTGGCCTAACGAAGATCATGCATGGAATAAGCAAAGATTCGCCGAGAACCTCCAAGTACAATTCCACCAAAACGAACCACTCCTCTCCTCATTCTCCCTCATTGGCATCGATGCCTCAGTCGCCAATGCCTTCCGTCGAATCCTCATTGCTGAAATCCCCACGCTCGCTATCGAATACTGTTTTGTCAAAAACAACACCTCTGTAATCCAAGATGAAGTTCTTTGCGCTCGTCTCGGTCTCGTACCATTCAAGGGAGGAAAAGAAGGACTCTTAGATTTCATGAAATGGTTCCAAAAGCCCGAGGAAGAAACCCCCGAAGAAGAGCGTCACCTCGGCTCTTTTGATCATAACACCATTCAATTGACCCTGAAAGTCGAATGCACACGCAACAAGGAAGCTGCTCCAGGAGAAACGGATCCAAGAAAAAAATACCACAATGCACATGTATATGCGAAGGATATCGAATTTAAGCCTTTTGGAAGACAACTCGAGTATTTCAGCGGCGAGAACACTATCAAGAGTCCTAATCCAGATATCTTGATCGCAAAGATGAGACCCGGTCAAGTCATTGATATCGATATGCATGCGATTAAGGGAATTGGAAGGGATCACGCCAAGTTTTCGCCGGTAGCTACAGCTTCATATCGATTATTGCCAGTGATTGATATTACTCAACCAATCTTGGGTAAAGATGCCAAGAAGTTCAAAAGATGTTTCCCTGACGGCGTTATTGGAATCGAGAAGGTTACTGCAAAGGAGGCAAAGATTAAAGGAAGCGGATATGAAGGACACGAGGGCGAGGACAAAGCAGTGGTTGTAGATGCTATGAAGGATACGGTCAGCAGAGAATGTTTAAGACATGAGGAGTTCCAGGGCAAGGTCAAATTGGGAAGAGTCAGAGATCATTTCATTTTCTCGATTGAGAGCTTGGGACAATGGGATAGTGATGAATTGTTCCTCGAGTCTATCAAGACACTGAGAACAAAGTGTGAAGCATTCAAAACGAGTTTACAAAACATGACGAAGTAATTTGTGGAGGTATATCGGGGAGCATTGCAGGAGTTTCAGGACACATGGCGTTGGCTGGTTTATTCGTGGACAAATGGGTATCTAGATTCTAAAGAGCTTATTATAACCAAAAAATCAATGCTATTTATATCATATCATTCTCTCAAAACCTAATCATAGGCAACTAGATATGCAAGCTATCAGAACTCCTTTTGCCTATGATCCCGCTAAATCTACTTCATCTTTACATCGTTCATTCTTCGTCGTCTTCTCACAGCTGAACCCCGGCTAAGCGGGCACACTCTCATTCGCAGTATCTGCCACAAATGCCCTGGAAAATCTCAGTCTGTACTTGAACATGACTGAGCCTAATGCCGGATCTGTCACTGCAACCTCATCCCCGTCCCCAGTCATTTCTCCCATCTTCCTCGACAAGTTGTGCTCAGTCTTCACACGCAAGCTCTCCGGGCTCTGCATGTACAAAGACTTATTGTCGGCTGAGCGAATTGAAGGCTTCTTCAGCTGTGCTTCTGGCCTATGGGCAAGAGAATCGATAAACTCCTGAAGAGTTAAATTGGGGTCGATACTCAAATCTCTTGCCAAGTTTCCACACACAGGACAGTCGTCCTTCTTATTATACTTGAAGGTGTATGTGTAAATACCGTCATCTCCACTGTACAACATATAATTTTCTTCTAAACCAAGGGAGGGATTGGTACTGCTTGCAATTTTGAACGCTTCGTTACAGCAGCTTGCCGCGATTATTGCGTTAGTCGAGGCAATTGCTGGAATGATATTTTTGACCACTCCCTGTGTCAAAGAATAAGTAACACCCGGGATGTTAAACTCTTGCGCTCTAGTTAGCGCCTTCTTGTAAAGCCAAGTAATGTGTTGCGGATCATCATTATCTAGTTTGGGAAATGGCTTCTCTTGCTCCCATGCCATAATGTGAGCCCACTCGATACAATGCTCCGGCTGGCGAGGAATTGTAGCTAGCGTACAGAGAGGAACTGCAGCTCTTGGTGCGTGCATATCAAGTTGGCACTCGTAACAGGAAGTCATAGTTGGTAAGATTACACGGGATTGACCTTTGAATCCTAATAATACCGTTAGCAAATTTGCTCCAAGTGCTTGAAACATTTCTAATACCTTCGGTACCTCCGTCAATCAATGGCTTCAGACTGTCCGGATTTTCCATATCAACCATGTCGACCAATTTAGAGTTAATCCATCGTCGGGCTTCGATACTGTCTAACCCGCATACAACAATGCTGAATTGCATGTAGAATTCCTCATCCTTGTCTTGGATCTTGCAATTATGCGGTACAATCGTGACACCCTTTACTCGTTTCTCCACAAATTTTGCTGCAACTTCAGCCTTGGACTTACCAACATCGCTGTGGCGGAAAAGGAATTGTCGATTTAGATTCGAAACGTCGATTGTATCTACAGCAGCTCAGTTAGAGTGTTATCTCAGACTGGGTTGAACGAAAAAGTACCCATATCAATCACATGAATTGTCTTGAATCCTGATAGCGCCAGATTCTTCAAGATTTCGCAACCAAGACCTCCCGCTCCACTGCTTCCTGTTAGCACTCGGAGCTCTATTCTGTGAGCTTCCTAGGCAACCAACATTACCCTGGAGACACATTAGCAATATGTTCTTTGTTTGTTTTCAAGAATATTAAAACTTACAAGATTTTCATGTGATCGAGGAGAGCAGTGCATGCCTCGCTACCATCAAACTCCTCATCAGTAAATGGTCCAGGAGTTCGACGGATATTGTCTAAATAAGTCCTTCGAATTGTTAGTTTGATAGTAAACAAATCGGAACGAAATGCGTACCATCTCGAGAGTGTTTGGGTCGCCATAGTTAGAGGACTTGAGTATTTAATGTTTTCTCGAGTACTTTGCTGCGATAAAGGAATTTGTTGTAGAGAATGAGAATTGTATGATCGAAATAGCTCGGAACTGTTAGAAATGGAGTGTCCTCTTATCGAGGTGCATGAGCTTGTTAGCGCTATCGCAAGCGCGCTAGCCGCGATTGCCCGGCGTATACCTAGCTGTTCTAAATACTGTAGACTCGAAGAATCACTTGAATCTAAAAATCTACTCAGGATCGTTCATTAACTAAACTTAATGCAGCTATGGATGATCTGCTCACCCCCGTGAGTATAGTCTATAAGAGACAAGAGCAAAAAGATGAAAATGCTCTGATTGAGGTTTCTACCTCTTCACCATTAATCCAGCCAGTCAAGAAGACCCATTCAAATCCTATACACATATCAAGCGCTGAACAAGCATTGGAAACTCTGAAAAATCAGCCCAGTTTTGACGACTTGAGGTCGGCTTTGGAATTTCTTGATAATAGAACAGATTTTAGTATTACTTCTCCAGGTCCCCTGGCTTCTCAGCTGGTCCACGTTTTGGTGTCTGAAGTCACACCCAATTACTGGAGTATTTTTCATGAGTCAGGTGGCAAGGTCAAAAAGAGCAAACAATCTCCTATTTTCAAATTACTGCTTAAATCAATTCGAAGTACAACCGGTATTAATGCTATATTACTGAATTTAAAGCGACTCACGCAACAGTCCAAGGAGACTAAAAAGAATGTAGGAGGTGAGCTATTGAAACTTAAGTTTGAAGAAGCTATTCATCTGATGATCTAACGATGTATAGGTTCAAGTATCGAAGAGAGTCTTAAGATACAGCTGCAACTGTGCGTTGGAGTTCTTGAAGGGGAAAGCACTATCGAAAAGCTATGGAACACTATCACTAGTTCGTCCGATGTCCCTATCAAGCAGAGAGTTCTTTTCAACAAGTTCTTGAACTTGATAGGGAGTGGAAAGATCATTGGTATCACTGCTGAGGCCGAAGCAATCTCTAATGGACTCAGTAAACAGCCAAATGACAAGTATTGGATTGCCGATGGAGGCTCCTATAGCAGATGGCTGGGCCAAAATATCATCTTCTGGTTGAAAGCCCTGCCACAAGACTCCGAGCAAGCATGGAAGAGCTGCAACGAGCTCTTTGGGAAGTGTCTTAGACTTGGTCATATTGGTAAGACTACTCATTGGATTCATTTGATTTCATCGCTCACCGAGGTCCAGATAATATTGCCAAAGAGATTTTAGGCTCTCTCCTCTTACAAAAAGAAGAACACGCAGCAAAATTCTTGAAGCTATATGGATATCTTCCAAGCTTTGAACAACGAAATCTACTTTATACATTTCTAAATCTACTGTCACGGGATAACCTATCATTGGATATCACATCCGAGGACGATGAGAAGTGGTGGCAAGCAAATGCAGTCCTCGTATCAGCAGCGGCTAAGCTCATTAGCATGCTAATCGCTGATAATGAGTCGCGGAAAGATCATCTGATATCTTGGTTGACAAACTCTTCGGGGGCTGGTATAGGTGAAGGTGTGGCAATTCGACGTGCTGCAATCGCATCCATCTCAAAAAGTAAGAAGGATATGGAAAGCATATTGGAAAGAAGTTTGAACCAGTTTGGTGATAATTTGTATATTAGACATGCGCCTACCTTGCAACAAGAAGGTATGCTGCTTCAAGAAATCGAATACCATTGCTTTGCTAATACGGTTCCAAGTACACGCACAAGTTCTCCTCCTGTCTGCCGGATACGTTTGTAGAATATCGCCTCTTCGACTTGCGATAATCATGAGGTCGGGCTCTCATTTGAGTGTTGTTTCAAATAGATTAGCTGCATCATCACCTCGAGCACGCTTCTTGGGCATGGTCATTGGAGAAGCCATGTCCAGCTTAGTCGATAAAGGAGATAAGACTATGGATTTTAAGATTGAAGATACGAAAACATCCGAGGCAAAATGGTACAAGAGTTTGGTAAACGTATCGGATACAATCGGTAATCTCGAGCCTCTCAAGTCGACGTTTGTTCCAAAAATATTGAAAACAACGAAAGCTGCAAAGGCTAAACCAACGTCAAAACTAAACCCCCTCAAAGGAGATACTAAAATCATCTCTATCGAAGAAATTGAAGACGATGACGAAGTAGAATCTGATGACGATGGACTTACTCCTTATGCCAAACCCGATTCCGATGCCGAAGACTCTGACGAAGACCCAACACTTGTCATCAGAAATAAACCAACAGCCCCCGTCTATATTCGTGATCTCATCACCTATCTAAGAGATACTGAAAATTACGATCGTCAAAAACTAGCACTTTCCACTGCCGCTTCCTTGATACGGCGTAAAGCTAATTTTGGTGCAGAGGTCAGTTCTCATGCGGAAGAGATCGCAACTCTTCTTGTTGGTTTGCAAGACAAATATGATATCGAGAACTTCCAAGAAATGCGTTCACAAGCTATGATCGCGATCCTCATTGCACTTCCAGAAAAAATGGGCCAATGGTTTTCCAAAACATTCTTTGATGGCGATTACTCTCTAGCTCAGCGTGCTGCTGTTCTTACCACACTCGGTCTCGGAGCTCGGGAGCTAGGTGGCTATGGTTCTGAAGACAAGTCTCTCCCTAATGCCACTGGTTCATCTTCATCCTCATCTTCATCGTCTTTCCCTTCAAAAAAGCTCCCAGAAGCAATGCACAAATACTATTCCCCGTCCCCTTCAAAGCCTGCTCTTACTGCCCTTAGCGCAACGGCCAACCCCGTCGAAGCCCTAACCAGCAGCCTGCAAAAAACTTTCCTGGCGCCTCTTGCAGCCCAAACAGCCGACAGCTTAAGCGGTCCAAATATTCTTAAAGTCCGCACTTTTTCCTCGCGTCTCGAAGTCGAGAAAAAGCGCAAAAAGCCTATCTCCAATGCCCTTGCCAAAATCGTCTCTACCTCATTTTTCTTCCCCTTAACCGGTCGCTTTTTTATTCATCTCAAAGCCTACGGCTCAAACTCTTCTTCCAATATCGCTTTCCAACCCTATCTCCTCAGCCTCTTTCTCAAAACCCTTAGTATAATCCTCCACTCTTCGGGACAATCAACACTAAGTCTTCCACAAATGACGAGCGAATTTTGGGATTTATGTCTAGGTTTAAGAATGCAAGCGATGACAGATACGGTGGTGCAAGAAGCGCTATTGTTTTCTTTTATGACGATTTTGGAGATTAATGATGGAGATCTTAGGGGTCTGGCGGAAAGACACGGGAGGGAATTACTGGAGACGAGGGAGTGGGTTGAAGGGGGTTTTAAAGGGATTGGCGCGGGGAGTGAGGAAGATGAGAAGAGGAGATTACTTGCTGCCGGCGTGTTGGTCAGAATTGGGGAGTGTGTGGAGAAGTGGCAGAGGCTTATGGTGGGGGATGTGGTGGGGTTTACGTAGACGAATCGGATGAGATGCTGAGAGAGATGACGTCTCCTTGCTTTTGATGCATAAGCTAGACTTTTAAGTCCCCGGATAGTCAGATACATGGTACCGTCTCGTGTAGACAAACTTGCAGGAGATGTTAATCAAAGTGAGATAAGAAATCGATTGAAGCGAAGGATGTAGCTGTAAATTGTTGAGTGGGAGGACCTTCCCACTCAACAATTGGTAAGAAGAATTGTACGATATGCTGATTGAGAATACTGAGGTCACAAAATTTGAACTGTATGAGCGACTGCTTTAAAATAAATCTTCCGATACCTAGGTAATTATTTGCACTTCTCCCCGGTGCGCTTTCAAACCCACGCAGCAACAAAAATAGAAAATATTTTACATCTTGTCCCATAACCCTCATATAGGTTGTTGTCCAACATACATTCCCAGTCCCTCTCACCCTTTAAAGATTCGCCCTATCGCTCCCTGCCCTCATTACCCTCCTAGCACTATCCAGCTGCGCCCCTAGATCTTCATTCCAAATCCACTTGCACCTCTCCACCAATTTTTTCTTCATACTCTCAATATTCACATCTACGCCATCACCCCCCACATCATCCTCATTCTCGAATTCATAAAGTTCCGCTGCTTCTCTACTTGTCTTTACTACTTTTTGACTTCTCGGCCTCCTAATCTCGTCGTACGCTCTAAACGCCCCTTCAATATCACCCACTTCCTTACAGTCTCCGAGTAAATTACTCAAAACAAAGGCATCTTCGATAGCTTGTCCTGCACCTGCTCCTTGATGGGGAGTACTTGCATGAGCTGCGTCACCTGAGAGCACAAGCCTACCTTTGTAGTAAGTTGGAGCAGGGGGGTGATCGAAGAGAGCCCAGACGTCTGGTTTTTCCATAAGTGATAAAATGTGTTTTGCATCTTTACCCCAGCCTTCAAAATCAGAGAACATATCTGACTCTCTCATTGGGATAACCCATTTTTCGTTTTCCCATTTTCCATCCGGTTGCGTTTGAAAAGCTACGACATTCATTGTGGCGCCTTTTTCAATGGGGAATGTTAAGATCTAAAGGGATATTAGTGTGTATCGAATCAGATGAGGGAAGAATACCTACGTGACTCTTATGGCCTAGATACATTTGACTGTTCTTGGCTAAATATTCTCCAACAGCTCCAATTGCCTTTTCCATTGGAATCAGACCTCTATATGCATACTTCCCACTAAATACCGGTGAAGTGGCATCATGATCATCACCAAGAACCATATGTCTCGTCCTCGATTTAATACCATCACACCCAATCACCGCATCCGCCTCTGCCGTCGTTCCATCCTGGAAAGTCATCAATAGCCTACTTCCCTTCTCCTCTACCTTCTCAACTCTCTTTCCAAATTGTGCGATTTCTTTTGGAACCAATTTAACCAATTCATCGAGAAAGTGAGCTCTGTGAACAGAAGCTTGTCCATAGCCTTCCGCCGCAACTTTAGCCAGAAAATCTCCTTCTTTAACTGGTGGTTTTCCTGTCTTGAAGTCTTTCCAGCCTTCTTCGGACGTGCCTATCCTGAAATCAAACCAGACATCTCTTTCTTCTGGTGATCCATTGTAGGTCGCGCAATTGTTAAAGCCTCGCTTGATAGCTGGATCTATCAATTCCATTGCTCTAATGGAATTGGGCCCGAATGATACTCCTGCACCCTGTGGAATATGAGCATCAGAGTAAGTTATAAAGGGAACCGTGTGATCATACAATCTCCGCAAATGCAGGCGCGGCTTCGTATACTACGCATGGAATGTTTTGTTTTATGAGGCCAATTGCCATACATAATCCACCGATACCTCCGCCTAAATGGTTATTAGGTGAAGTTTACTTTGATTTTTAGGTTGAAACATACCGCAAATGGCGACATGGAAAGGTTTCTTGGTTTGAGCGGATGCTGACATCATAGAGAAAACTATCGGGAAGACTTTGGTCTGGTTTATGAGATGGTATATGGTATTGAAAGCAAATTATAGGAAGAATATAACAAAAACACTTGAAGAAGGAGGAGGACTGAGCATACGAAAGGGAAAGCACATCTCAAAGGAAACAGAAGTACATATAGTAGAAACAGACAACTACATCTGGGGTATACTAATGTGGCACATACGACCGCTTACCACTCTAACATCAAGCTAATTGTCATGTATTTCGGAGCGGCTCTTGCCAAGCTCCCCGCATTCAATCATTTATATAATTGATTTATCAATACTTGGGGAAACATACACCATTGAAACCCCAATCCGGGCCTCGGCATACAAAGACGGCATGAAGTTTATAGTAATACCTTGGCCATGAGAGGTCAAGGTCGGGGAGATAACTCTGCCCCGAAAAAATCTGAAACTAAAAAGGAACTTGCGTCGGTCATGCAGATGTGGACCAAGCACTGTTCTTGAGTAATGATGCACGTGATCAGGCGCTCTGAGCGCGTTCTTCCTTACACGCGAAGTCTTATCGTTATCGCCCCCTCATCACATCTGCTTCTTTTTGTCACTACCTACCTAGCTACCTACCTTCATCTCCTCCTCAATATACATAAGAAGACCTTGATTTGCTGGTACAAATACTATCTTCATTCACTGCTTTGTATAATCGACATCATGCCTTTAGGTTGGGAGCGAATCAATGCCAAAAGAACACAGCCAAATAATAACATCGTCTTCATCAAACCTCTCTCTGGTGAAGATCAATCCAAGTCTCAAGAATTTTTAGAGCGAATTGCTGCACAATGTACTCCCATAATGAACAAACATCATCTCGCTGTCGCATCACTAGAAGAGTATCCTCCCAACTTAGAATTCTGGGGTATGGTTCCCTCTACTCAATTCATGCCGGATATACTAATCAAATATGCAGGTCGCAATTTCAATAACGGCGAAGTCATACAACTTGTGCTCAAATCGCCTTCAACAGGCAGATGGCTGCCGTTCAAATTTGTCCAGATGGTTATGATGCATGAGTTGGCGCATTGTAAACAAATGAATCATTCTGGGGCATTCTGGAAAGTTAGAAATGAATATTCGGCGGAGATGAAGGGGCTATGGGAGAGGGGATATACAGGTGATGGACTTTGGGGACAAGGTGTACTATTGAAAGATGGTGCGTTTATGGGAGATCAGTTGGGTGAGGGTGAGTTATTGCCGGAACATCTGTGTGGTGGAACTTTTAAGTCGAGAGGGGGAGGGAAGAAAAGGAAAGCAAAACCGAAGATCACTTATAAGGAGCAGAAAGAGAGGAGAATTAGAAAGAAATTTGGTGTTAATGGAGTTGCTTGTGAGTCTAGCATCTATTTCATACCCATGTTACATCTCCTCTTCAATCTCGAAGCACAGTACTAATTCAAACAACCGCAGTAGGAGAAGACGTCGCTACAAAAGTCGCTCTTGAGAAAGGTAAAACAAATCTTTCCAAGCCTAAAGTAGCTAGTAGCAAAAGAGGCCGAGAACTTCGCGCTGCTGCTGCATTAGCTCGTTTCGAAGTGAAAAAAGAAGAGCCAGGCATTAAAGACGAAGATCTAGTCACCGACAGCGAAGCAGAAAGTGATGTGGAAGGCGAAATGTACATCAAGCCTGAACCAGATGATGCACTTGATCTTGATGGAAGTAGACTTGTGGATCGAAAGGGGAGGGGAATGGTGAAAGTTTGTGAAGACGAGGATAGAGATAATGAGGATGCGAAGAGAGAGTTCGAGGAGTTGAGGGGGATGGAGAGTATTGAAAGATACTTTAAACCGGATAGCTCATCAAAGGTTAAAGGGGGATCGCAAGAAGAAGCGATAACAAACGGGCCACGGTCGTCAAAGACAGAAAAGCCGACTAGAAGCAAAAACGTCGAGACGAATACCCCCACCGCAAAAACCCCTTCGATCAAACCAAGATCGCCCATCGCTATAGCCCCCAAAACCAAATTACAAACACCTCTTCCTAATTCGGCGCCGCCAAGAACCAAGTCTCCATCCCCATCCCCATCTCCATCCCCATCAACCTGTCCCATGTGCTCCCTAGAAAACCCACCCTATTTCCTCACCTGCACCATCTGCGCCAACGTCCTCCGTCCCAAAGACGTACACAACTCGTGGAAATGCACAAGCGCAGTTTGCAGAAACGGATCATACATCAATGCCGGAGATGTAGTTTTTTGCGGTGCTTGTGGACAAAGGAAAGCGAAAGCGAAAGCGATATGAGAGCCCTTGTTTGGAGTTTGGAATTGCAATTCCAGATCGCTTTCCTGAGAGCGGGGAGTTAACGATGAGTTTATCATGGAGTGCCGGGGTGTGGGGAGGGGAGGGGAGGGGAGGCGAGGCGAGGAGAAGGTGGGGTTGGAGAGTTAGTTCATAATGGGTGGGTGTGGTATTTATACAGGATAGAATAGAATAGAATAGAATAGATGTACATTTATCATTTGAGAAAGTAAGGTTAAGGAGAAGAGGAACTCCGGAGATGTACGTTGTATGTTGTGTTGTATTATATATTAGGATTGTTTATGTAGGTAGGTAGATAGTAGTGAGAATCGAATTCCGAAATATCAGATCCTACCTACCTACCTACCTACCTACCTACCTACTTATTAGCTAGATAGTAATTTTACAAAGGTGAAACGATAAAGATCACGGATTTTCAAGTCGAAGTTTTGAGGTAGATGTGATTTTTTGAGTATCGAGTTTGAGTGGAGTGGGAGAGAGGAGTGAGAAGGTTTGTGTGAAATTTATCGATTGGGTGGGTAGATAAGTCTAATGGTATTTATTGTGCTGACATTGGGAATGTGGAAGTTCAATGTTGATGGATGGGATTCAGATGCGTGTTGAGCTGTTCTTATGGCATTGTCAGTCGTCGGATTATAAATACTCGCTTTATATTCTATCGTTTCCTCTTCTTCTTCTTCTTCTTATTTTTTTCTTTTCTTCCCTCCCTCCGCTCTCTCTCTCTCACACACTACTAATCGATAACATCATCCCTCAGCGCAAAGAGTTCCGCCATCATTTCTCCAGTCTTACTCCTCACAGCATCATGATACATCCCATTAGTAACCCACTGTTTACATCCCCTCACCAATCTAACCGTTTCCTGCGCGAGTCCAAAATCCACATACATGTCATCCACATACGTAGCTGAATACATGGGAACTTCATTTCGTGCCAATTGCCATTCGTCGTACAGAGGAGGCCATTCTGTGTATTCAGCTAGGATCTTGGCCGCTGGGTAGATGGCGGAAAGTTCGGGGGAAGTTTCGAACATGAAGGGATAGATCATTTCACCGGAGAAGAAGAGTGGCTCGCTGATTAGGGAGGAGGGGGAACGGGGACGCCCGGTGAGCCATTTGAATTCAGATAGGGACCTTCCTACCTGTGACAAGGAAGTCAGAGATTAGATGGATGGTGATGGAGGTGATGGAAGAGAACTTACTCGGTCGGCGGCCCAGTCTGAGGCTTTGCCTTGGCAATAGATGGATTCGTGCAGGATAGCGTAGATTACATTGTTATCCATACTATGGGAATGTTAATGGCCATTTATCAAGGGGAAATTTGGGAATAGCGAGGAATTTGGTAAGTGTTGGAAGTTTGAAAGGAAAAACTGAAAGCTGCTCACCTGACTATATCCTCAATAGCCTTAAGAGTAGGTTTAGTAACGAACGAATACTGATCCAAATCCGAACTCATCCTTAACACAATATCATGAACCAGATCCAAACCTCCATGGAACCCAAACTGAATCCCCATCGTTAAGAACATTCTCACAGTCAATGTACCACCAGATGGCATTTGTAGTCCATTCTTAGCGCTGATGTGAATTGCTAGGCCTTGAACAACAGCAACATCTTCGGGAAACTTTTGATAGTATGCTTGGTTCCTCTCAATTACTTTCTGAAAGGTAGCGCGATAGACTCGATCGGCTGAGTGGCCAACTGGGGCAAGACCGCCGCTGGTGAAAACTTCACGTAGACCTTGGTGGTGAAAAGAGAGATATGTGAGGATGCAGAAACCACCAAATGATTGGCCGAACACGGACCATCTGTGTGATATTAGCGGGTGTTCACTCTGGATTTCAATAACGTGGAATCAATGGTATGAGAAATGAACTTCGTCTATGTCGAAAGACAAAGTTCTGCGAAGGGACGGGAAGAAGGAAATGGGTTTGGGATGAAAGAACAACTGGAAATGAGAACTCGGAAGAGAATAAAAAAACCACATACTTCTTGAGTTCTTCAGGATAATCAGCAGTGAGTATCTTTCTTATAGCCTCACAATCCCTCACGATATTATCAGCTCTGAAATGCTTAAGATAATCGGCTTGACGTTGAGCATCTCCCTGCAAAGCCAAAGTACCAGCTGAAATGGGATTACTCAATCCAGTTCCCCGCTGATCAATATATAACATTTGATAGCCTTTATCGAGAACCACATTGGTGATTGGAGAATCTTGAGGTGGTCTGCATCCAAATCCTGGTCCACCTTGGAGATAAACAAACCAGGGCTTTTGGGAAGACTTGCGGGTTTCTTCTTCCGTTGGTTTTGTAGCTGGATTCTCATACTTGATTACACTGCGTGCAAATATTCGGATTGAGCCTTTTGATTCATTAGAGTAGCTAGATAGGTAGGCTGGAGTTAGAGTCTTATTTTTCAAAGCAGATACTCGTTGCTGTTTGCTGGGATTATGAGAAATTCTCTAGGGATATTACTCACTCCAAAGGAACCTCGAAAAATAGTTCCGAAACCTTCAGTTTTCCTAGAAATATGTTAGTTTAAAATTCTTGCTTAGTACTGCTAAGTAGAGAACAGTGATAGATTCAGATAAGAAACAAGACAAGCCATGTATTGTTTGTAGATTGAGCCCAATTTGAGCAGATGAGAACAAACTGGCCATGACAGTATAAAAACATGAATGTAGATGTAAGTGTTTTTAAAATGTAGAGAGATCAAAACGCAGATGGTATCTTACCTGGTATCAAATGTGTTTTTGAATCCACAAGCTGAGATAAGGACATTTTGCTAGGTAGTTTTGAGGCTGGTGTTGTCCTTAACAATTTGAAGAGTTGCTTGTTGAGGTTGAGCATAAGAAGTATCTCAAGCAAAGGCAATTCAATAGATTGAAGAATACAGAAAGATAATATAAATCGTTGGATGCGCACACCGCTGACCGAAGTGCGCTTTGCTTAATGTGATACCTCAAGCTCAAAGAAAGATAAGCAACGGATGGTGGAAAAGAGTGAGATTGTACACCTAGGTATCCATGTATGGTAGTTGAAGGATGTCAAGGAGGATTACCGCTTTTATATGTAGCGAATGTTGTCGGGTTGAGAATTTCACATGTGTGATGTGTGATGTGTGTTATATGAAGATATAATCTCTACCTAGGTATACATAGGTACTCGAGTATTCACGCCCCGCAAATAGGCCAGGAGGGGAAGCCATGCAAACGTGGGGCCAAGTCGGCCTTCAAGGGTAGATTGCTGGATTGCTGGATTGCTTGCTTGCTGGATTGCTTGCTTGCTGGATTGCTTGCTTGCTGGATTGCTTGCTTGCCTTCTGCACATTAACACACCTGCACTGCACCATCACACAATCCACCCCACCAAGAAATAACCAACATCTTGAAATTTATTGACAATTGACAAAGGAGAAAGAGCTGATTGGAACAACCTTGGAAGAGTAGGGAAAAGCTTAGAGGTATGTGTGTGATATTCAATACCTCTCTTTACCTACATAGTCATGATAGATACATGTGAGACGAAGGAAAGAGTACAGTCTGTAGTATCATGGTTTTGCTTGCTCAATATCATTTCATTCAATTGATGGAGAAAATGAAAGTTCATTTTTTATGGGTCCCGTGCTTGCAAAATCTTCCATTCACTGCCCAGTGGTTACATGATACCACATACACACAGGATCTGACATACGCTTTCAAAACTCCTAAGAACTTATAAACAAAGTCATTAGAGGATCATTAACATCCAAGTCATCTGAGCTACCTCTACGCCCTACCTCTACAGAATCGCTGACTCTCTTCTTTCCAGTCACGTGATACTTGTGCCCCTCCCCGTTGATTTTCTGGTCTACGCTTCAAGATGGCTAAAGACAAGAAATCCAAATCCGAAGACAAAAAGAAGAAGCTTGCGGAAAAGAAACAAAAGCAAGAGAAAAAGGCCGACAAGAAAGAAAAGTCTAAAGCTCAAAAATCCAAATCCGCCGACGACAGCGACAATGAATCCATCGATCTCGATTCCGTTCTGGCCGAGTATGCTAAAGCTCAAGAATCTTTCTTGAAGATCACAGAAGTCGTTTGTGAGCCTCCGAAACCAAGAGCTTCTTCCACTCTCATCGCTAGTCCTAATAATGCGAATGAACTATTTTTATTCGGGGGCGAGTATTTCAACGGCGCGTTGGCAACTTTCTTCAATGATTTGTATGTATATGCGGTTAATAAGGATGAGTGGCATGTAGTGACTAGCCCGAATGCTCCATTGCCAAGATCTGGACACGCGTGGTGTAGAGGTGGAAATGCAGGGGGCATATACATGTTTGGAGGGGAGTTTTCCAGTCCAAAACAGGGAACATTTTATCATTATAATGTGAGTTCTTTCACGTCATATCATTATGCATCATACTTTCAGACTTGAGAACTGGGATATAGATGATGAGCATACAAATACATACTAACAACACACAGGATTTTTGGCACCTCAATCCCTCTGAACGTGAATGGACACGTCTAGAAACCAAAGGCAAATCTCCCCCTGCTCGAAGCGGTCACCGCATGACCTACTACAAAAACTACATTATCCTATTTGGCGGTTTCCAAGACACATCGCAAGCGACCAAATATCTCTCCGACCTCTGGATCTACGATACTTCCAACTTCGTCTGGCACAATCCCGTTCTTCCCCCCGTGACCCAGAAACCCGACGCCCGATCCTCCTTCACCTTTCTCCCGCACGAGAACGGCGCCGTGTTGTACGGAGGCTATTCCCGTGTCAAGACAAATGTCTCAGGAAAACAGATGAAAGGCGGTGGAATGGCCATGCGCAACGTGCTCAAGCCCATGATCCATCAAGACTGTTTCTACCTCCGCATTACTCAGCCCGCTGATACATCCACCGCCGCTCCTCCCACCGTGCGTTGGGAACGCAGAAAAAAACCAGCCAACACCCCGAATCCTCCACGTGCAGGCGCCACAATGGCTTACCACAAAGGGCGCGGTATCCAATTTGGCGGTGTACACGATGTTGAGGAATCCGAGGAGGGAATCGATAGCGAATTTTTCAATACGCTATTCGCATGGAACATTGAACGAAATCGTTATTTCCCCCTTGCCCTACGTAAGCCACGGGCTCAAAAGAAAAACAATGGAGGAAACGAGCGAGGAGGAGGAAGAAGAGGCAGAGGCCAAGCGAACGAAGAAGAACTCCTACGCAATCTCGCCGCGCTCGAGACGGGTAAATCGCTAGCCGACGCAGATGATATGGAGATTGACACAAGCAAGCCTGAAGATGAAGATGCAGATGCCTTACCCGCTAAGCAGATTCTCATGGAATTCCCCCACGTTAGATTTAATGCACAATTGGCCGTACAGGATGATGTTCTCTATATCTACGGAGGTACATATGAAAAAGGCGATCGCGAATTTACGTTTGATGAAATGTACGCGGTTGATCTAGGCAAAATGGATGGCGTAAAAGAGATATTTAGACGAGAGCCCGAAAACTGGCTTGGCAGCGAGGAAGACAGCGAAGACGACGAAGAAGATGATGACGAAGATGATGAAGACGACGACGACGACGAGGAAGATGCCGACGAAGACGGCGATGTCAAAATGGACGATAAAAAACATCTGCACACGGAAAGCACGCGCAAATCCAAGCGCAAAGAGAAGGACTCTCTTTCCTCGGAGCTCCCCGATTCATCTCCTACCACGTCTGCGCCCGAATCCTTCGACGATACACCCGATACCTCGACTACCAGTCCGGACGATCATCTCCCGCATCCTCGTCCGTTTGAAAGCCGTCGCGATTTCTTCCAGCGCACAGGTAATGAGTGGCAAGAAGCGTTGATGACGGGACTTCGCTGGAAGGGAATCCAGCCTGAAACGCTCAGCGTCAAGGAGATTAAGACGAAGGCGTTTGAGATGAGTGAAGAGAAGTGGTGGGATTGTAGAGAGGAGATTGTGGCGTTGGAAGATGAGCAGGAGGCGAGTGGAATTGGAGAGGTTGTCGCGTTGGCGGAGAGGGCGGAGGGGGGAGGAGGGGGTGTGGGAAGGAGACGGTAGGTTTGGATTGGTAGGGTGGATGGATAGGTGAAGACGCGGATAGGTGGACTATAAGCTAGCAAGATCATACATATTCTACCATCATCCTCCACATGATTTCCAATACCGACTAGAATCTCTGCATCTTTGTACTCAAAGATACTCGACACTCAATTCTTGAACTCCTGATTTCCTCTCATTTCCATTTTCCCTGGGTATCCCAACATCGAAACTAAATATATATACGTACAATCATGAAGATATCCATCAAGGTGATCATTCTTCCCATCAACTCACCCACTTATCTGGACCCAAAAGTCCACCCCCAAGCAATCCCAAACATTTTCCCCCTGTCCCTCTCACGCTTTTCCATCCCGTCTCGCCCTCCCCTAAGCACCATACCTATTAAAACACTCTTCCTTATGAGTCCCCAAACACTCCAACGCACACACCCTCCCTCCACACCTCATACACTTCACTCTCCCCCAATAGCCACACACCTCACAGAACACTCTCCCGGGTTTCCTCCTATCCTCATCCGTGCAGCCGCCTCTCGCCTCGAGATAACTCAACGGCGGCAACTCCACCAACCTCTGCATCTCCCGCACACTCGGCAAATTCGGCACGCGCGACACAAGCAACGGATCGGAATCTCGCGGGTGCGGTTTCGGGGGCGGCAGCGCGCACACAAACGGCGCGAATGCAGATTCTGATTCTGATTCCGTCGGCGTCGATCCCGCGGGTGCGGAAACGCTGGGTTCCGCTTCGGATTTGATAATCGGTGTGCTCATCGTGCGTAACGGTGTCGATGTCGCCGGGGCGTTGGGATCTTTTTTTTTGTGGCTGCGCTTGGGGGGTTCGATGCCGGGGGGGAGCGGTTCTTTTCTCTTGTGGCTGCGTTTTCCGGTGCTGGTGAAGCCGGGGGCGGGAGGCACTTTGGGGGTGGAGAGGGTAGGGGGGGTGGGTTGCTGGGTGGTGGATGTGGATGTGGAAGTGGGAAGAGAGGAGAGGGCTTCGAAATCGGAGAGATGGTTTGCGAATGTTTTTTGCGAGGCGAGGATTTTGCGGACGGAGGGGGTGAGTTTGGATTGGTTTCCTATTTGTGCTGTACGTTAGTATTTGCGCATGTATACATATCTCCTGCTTCATATCTCTCCTCTCTTCCCCTCTTCCTCTCGCTCTCCCCCAAGAAAATCACATACCTCTCCCTCCTTCCTTTCCCCTCCCGCCTCCCATAACGGGTATATTAACATCCCTATGATTCTCCCTATCCAACTGCGCCAACTCTCTCAAGATCTTCGCATCCTGTTTCTTCGTCGTTTCCGCGCCCAGTCCCGCACCAGCTGGGCCGCGCGCGCGTCGCGCTGAAGGCTGTAATCCTATTTGCGGCGTATTGGATACATCGGGTACATATGCGTAGCCTGGGGCTGGAACGTATTTTGAGGGCGCGATTTCAAGGACGCCGAAATTCATATTTGTGTGTGATTTTTAGAGCATGTGAAAAGACGTCACGGAATGGATGGAAAAGTTGGTGAGGTTTTGTTTCTAGAGGCGAGGCTGAATAGTGTGAATGGTGAGGTTTTGTGAGATATGGAAGTCATGGAATATCAGGACGAATTTTTTTTATTTTCATACAAAACAATAGATGAACACATTCACGGAAGCTGTATTTATGCGATCCAGTCAAAATTACATCTCAGCATTACAACTCAAACCTTGAAGCTTTACATTGCTCCAAAGAAGCTTCTTTGGGTTCGCACACACCCCACCACATAAAACCATATGGAGGTACTTGGAGATGTTTCTTATTTCCTATTAACCTGGCATTATGCTCGCAGCTCGCAAAGATATTCATCAAATCAACTCATCGCATCGCATTTCGGATATTATACACGATCTCCTTCCGCTTGCATTCTCTTCCTAGCTTCCCGCACCTTATGCTTTTTTCTCGCAATCGCATTTACAATCCCTTCTCGTCCGCTGACATTCTCTCTTGACTTATTTCTTCTTCTTCTCCAAATCTGCAAGCTTTTCCTCTAGCGATTGAACATATGTGTGTACTCTCTGTACTGAATTTTGCAGACTCTGTAGTGTGACTTGATTAGCCTTGTTCTCATCCAATCCACCTCTTATCATTAGATCCTCCCTATCCCTCCTAGCCCGCAGCATCATTCCCTCCAAACTAAATAGCAATGATCCGAGATAGATAAAACTCACATAAATATCCTCTGTTAACAACTCATTGCTAACCTTGTATTCCTCGAGAATGTAATAGTAAACTCCGGCACCGGCTAATGTTGATCCGAGTAAGAAGCCAGTCAATCTAGAGATCCCCATACAAATTAGCTTTCATCCGCATCCAGCTATATCATTTTCTGTATCCTTTCCCCTCTTTCCCTCAAACCCGTCAAGGCCGCCGAACCCGCCGAACTCTAGACCCCTCCCCTCCCATGTTTCCTCTCTGCACCAAACCGACATCCCAAACAAGAAAATTCCTAACTCACCCTCCTCTAAAGGCCCCAACCGGCTTCCTAACTGGCAAAGGAGTTTCCGTAATCTGAGCAGCTCTCCTCGCACTCATTGAAACCCCTCTGGTAGCTCCCATTGCTGGTGCGCGAAGCATTCTGCTTGCTGGTGATAAGATGCGCGACGCCATTGTATTTAAATGTTATGTCTCGGATTTGTGATATCGTGGTTGATAGTATGAAAATGTACTGTCGATCAAAAATGCCGTCAATTGCTTTGTTACGTCGTGGTGCGGAGTTCTTTAGGCGGCCTCTTTCGTATGTTTTGTTGAAGATCAAGCTTTTGTTTGGAGCTTTCCCCGGCCGACCAACTAGCTTCCTGAGGCGCAAATATTTTTTGGCTAAAGCGGTGCGGGGTGATATCACGATTTACAGCGCCAATCAATCAAATCACTTCTGTTGTACATTTTAACAGAACCTTAACAAGTACCTAGGTTCCTGTCTAGGTAGTAAGGTGAAAAGATCTACATAGTTCAAACGATAGTTCTATCACGAGTGAAAATCAGATAATCATATAAAAATTCGCATTTTGCTCCAGTATTGCTCCAATGTTATCGCCTTAACAATTTAAAGAACCCCAAACCCAATATCCGTTGCGATTGAGCTACAGATACATGAAACGCAAGAAACCCAAAAGTTCTTTTCGAAATTAAATCACAACTCGTCATGATCCTCAACAGCAGCTGCGGTCTCAGTGGCCTCAGCAACCTTGCTAGAAACGGTCTCACTAGCCTCCTCAGCTGCACTCTTGACAGACTCAGTAGCGGCTTCTGCTTGCTTGGCCAAGGACTCAGCGATTGGCTTCTCTGCCTCTGGAGAAGCAGCGGCGTTCTCATCATAGGTAACTTCAATCTCGTGTTGACCATTCTCCTTAACAAACTTGATCAAGTCTTCGATGCTACGGCTACCGTTGTAGGTAACTGGGTTCTTCTTGTCACCGGCCTTGTACAACTTGATGGTTGGGAAACCTTGAATCTCATCCGGAACATCGTTAAGAGTAGCATCGACCTTGGCGATGGTAACCTTGTCATTGTGACCGGCATCAGCGTAAAGGCCAGCGAGGATATCGTATTTTGGTGCAAGAGCCTTGCAGTGTCCACACCATGGAGCGTAGAACTCAATCAAAACATCCTTCTTGTCATCTAAAACGATGTCATCGTAGTTGTGAGCGACGACGATTTGAACTGGACCTTCTTGCTTCTCTGGGATTGGCTCAGACTTGATGCTTGGCTCAACCTTTCCGTCAACGTATTGTTGAACGAACTTGCCAATGGAAGCTTCAGTGATCTCAACACTTTGGTCAAAAGGATATTTCTTGTTGTCGACAGTGTTTTGGATAGCGAAAGCAGGGAACTTGTCAGCGTCGAGGTTCAAGTTACCAGCGTGAGCTCCGAAAGCCTTTGCGTCAATGGTTGCGAAGCTGATGGCACCACGGTACTTCTCTGCGACTGGCTTAAGAGCCTCAGCGAGAGTAGTTCTCTCTTCTGGGGTTTCAGCGAAAATGTATGCCAATGGAATTCCAGTGGCCATGTATCCGGCGTAGGTTTCTGGGCCAACTTCGCCGATTAATGGGATAGACGCAGTCTTTGCGAACTTCTCAATAACCTCAGCGTCGAAAGCATCTGGGAAGATAGATTTACCCTCATCGAATGACTTGTAAAGAACAACGGATGGGAAGCTAACACCCTCGGCTTTTGCCAAAGCTGCATCATTGCTGGCACCGAAGAGGTAATCGTCACGGAGTTTCTCTGCGACTGTGTTGAAGGTAGCGTTCGAGGTCTTATCCTCGGCATCGAAGTATGCAACCAAAACTACCTTATCGGCAGTCTTGAAATCCTCCAATGTATCCTTGGTCAAGACGGAGACGGCGGGGAGGGATTGCTTGGTCATGTATGAGACAATCCTAGATGTGTTTGTTAGTTTTTTAATATTGCTGGCAACGGAATGCTTCTACTCACGCTGGGGCCTTTCTTGCTCCAGAGTATGGGGAAATATTCTCTGGGCCACGGAAGACCTTGAGAGTTGGGTAACCCTCAACACCAAAGCTTTGGCAAAGGTCGGCTTCTTCTGTGCAATCAACCTTGGCCAAGGCAATCTTCTTCTCCTTCAATGTTGTAGCAGCTTCTTCATACTCAGGGGCCAATGCTTTGCAGTGACCACACCAAGGTGCGAAAACTAGAGAGCAAAAGTGTTAGTCGGTGGTTCATATGAGAGGCAAATGCATTGTACTAGAAGAACTTACATTCTAAAAGGGCCAAATCATTCTCCTTGATGAAATCTGGGAATGTCTCCTTGGTAAGGGAAGCAACATCAGAAGCCGAAGCAATTGCAGCTGATGCAAAAGCTAATGCAACACATTGTAGATAACGCATCTTGAAGGTATTTCAATTCACGAGCCTAAATGTCAATGCGTTAGAGGGGGATGCCAATGTGAAAGAAAGTGTGAGATGCGCAGGTGCAAATAAGAGTATCCCGATTCAATGGAAGTTTTAGAAACCCAAGTTATGAGATGATTGGAAACTTACGTCTTCTTAAGGAAAAAAAAAGGATGGTTGTTGGAAGAAAGAATGGATTGTGTTGATTCGGGGAAGAAGAGGAGAGGTGTTCCCTTTATTCGATGATTCGGCTACTGTGAATTTATCAGCCTTCCCGCTAGTGATTTAGATAACAGCGTGTCTTTAGTATTTTTGTGTACGATTACAGGTTCACAGGTTCACAGGTTCACAAAGCGATGTTATGCCGAATCTCCCTTATGAGTAGCTAGCTATACCAAGACTAATTTAACCCATACATAACATCAGGCTGAATCATTCCGACCATTAGAAATCCAAAATTGAATAAAGGACAACATATCATTATCGCTTTTATCTCATCAATCACATATTATGTCGCCAATATTGAGACTTTATATTGCTTATCAAACATTCAAGATGGATCTGGTCCCCTGTTTTGACCCCGCCTTCAGTGATGATCTGTCGGTAACTACCTGTTGATCCGCAAAGCTGGTTAGACTTTCTTCAACGAGAGGAGTGACATATTTTAAACTGGACTCCAAGAAAGGTATATATCTCCAACCTTATCTCATTAACTCTCTTTCTGGTACCATCATATCAGCACGATTGATACTCATTGAACCTTTTGTCTGTACCTGGATTATGTATATAAGTGTACGTAGATGTTGACAGCTATCACATCATGAAATGTCAAACCCGGCTGAAGAAGGCAAGCGAGGCGCGTAAGTCAAGGTAAGGATGGGTTCAGCCCCCTTCTCTTTGCTTCTTCACTCACAAATTCGGTTCAACTCTCTCCTCTTTGCCTCTTTGTCTCTTCACTGACAAATCCATACTTTTTCGAAAGTCCACCAATTATGGATAGATAGCCGCTGATGTATATGACTCGGGCATTCTGAGTAAGCCAACAATCTCGAGTTCAAGTATGCCTTGCGATCTGAAACAATGGAACAGTTCCTCAGATCGGATGGCTGATCAGTCTATTCATAGCGATTTCCATACACCATGTTGGATTCCAGCGGACATTTAACAGATTCGGAATAGCGCATTGTCTTCTGTCGGAAAGCCTGCGGTGAACCTTCGTCAAAGTCTAGACATATCTCATACTAAACACGCGTTTTATGAAGCCTTTGTAGCTTCAATTTGCCAGGGAAGCATCAAGAAGTGGTTTATCCATGACACAGGTACATACACAACTCTCCTGCATAAAATGCAGATCTCTGTCACAGTTTGACAAATCCCGACTGACAGAGAACTTTCACCGTCTCCATGATACTCATCATGGCAATGTCTTAAAGCTGGCAGAGATGGCTTGTTTGTAAGCACAATAGGTATACGATAATCAATGCATTTCTTTCCAACTTTCCTCAAACTGGAGGAATAAAAAGGTTCTCATGATATACGTATATCTGATATCGAAACATGAGTACAATAAGAAGATTGGTGATAAAGGGAAAGTGCGAGATCCAAAGATGCTTTGAATGTCCCAGGGAGAATAATGATGTCTCAAAGAACGATATATCACCCAATGCATCAAAATCTTGTGAGAGGATCACACTTACATTATGAGCTCAAGATGATGTATAAGAGAAAATTGTCGAATTCTGACTTGATAGCGAGATGATATATCTAGTATCTACTTCCAAACAGAATCTCCGGATAGTTCCCGGATAGGGTCAAGTGAAGGTGTTTGTGTAATGATGGGACATGTGTATGAGGTCGAGATGATGGTATATATATATCTGGTCGAGATGATGGTATATATATATCTGGTCGAGATGATGGTATATATATATCTGGTCGAGATGATGGTATATGTATATCTGGTCGAGATGATGGTATATGTATATCTGGTCGAGATGATGGTATATAGACCAATTTTTAATACTACCTATGGAATTTCAGATGAGTATTGAGGATCCATCTTTACTTGGAATTCATTTTTCGAAGAGTCTTGAGATTCGACTGGTAATAAAGTGTTGGACCTGGCTTAGAAGTCGTCATTCCCATTGGGTCCTTCCCAATAAGGATTTCACCCACCTACCTACCTAGTACTCTCGATCTTCATGTCCTTTTCCTTCCCCTTTCACTTCTTCAACAGTACCGACTTCCCGTCAACAATCAAATGTTCTCCTCCGCCATTCAATTTGTTTGTCAGAAGTGTTATCTTCAACTACCTCTTCTTCCTTTCTCATCATCATCTGTAGATCTACAGATTCTCACGGGCTGAGGATTATCTTTTGGTCAGCTTCAAATCACTTTCTGCCACTTCTTTTTAACCTTACCTCATATCTGCATACCATCTCTCTAGATTGTTTCTAGAGTAATTAATTCCTTCATTAAGTTTATCCTCCATCCATCAACAATCATATTCATTGGACATACATCAGATGTATCCACAATGGCGACTGTTCCACCAGGAAGACAGCCAATAGATCGTGAAAGAGGGTTTAGTGATGTCAGTGTTGGCAGCGGTATCAGTGGCTCGCTGAGTCCAAGTGGTGTCAATCCTATGCGACAGAGAGCGAGTTTTGACAAAACATCAACACGCAATGGAGCCTCGATCAGAAGCTTTCCAGATAGCATCAATCAGCCCTCAATACCAAAAGCGTTTGAGAGTATGCTGAAAACTACAACCGAGACAGGGGATATCGGTTTATTCTCTATTAAGCCATCACGCTTACCTCAAACTTCCAATGCATTACCACGACGTAGCAATGGAGGTTACAGAGAGAATGATCTGCAAAGAGCACGTCCAACTTTCTCGCCGTATGGGGTCCCCGCGGTAGATGATAGAAGACGACTACCATCGTACACAAGAAAGGGTTCCTCGGGTGTCAAATCATTATATGATTCTGCCAGCATCAACTCGGTCAATTCAAGTAACAGGGGGTTTGAGGATCCCGATTATCGATCCTACTCCATGACCCACACAGCATCTCAATCACCATATACTCTTTCTAATCAAAGATCCTACGCCAGCCTTCGCAGTCAGCAGGATGGGTCTGCACTTGTTCAACGACCTCGATCGCCATTTGCATATCCAGCTCGCCTGAAGAGACCCGGGTTCAGACCTTCCTCCCCCGCACTCACTGATGGCGGCGGAATAGACTATAGTCGCCGCGCAGAGATTGATAGAATACCTTATGTTAGTCGCCCAATTTCCACTATGAAACTACTGCTTCTAAATTATCTTCTAACTGATATCGTGCAATAGGGAGCGGTCCGGAACGTATCTTCTCCAGCTTCATTATATGCCCAGAGACGAGTACCGCCACCATTGTCACTACGACCAGATGCGAACCGATCGACTCCTTCATTGTTAAGTCAGCCTTCGCCAAGGAGGCGTACGCCAAGTCCCAATCTACGACAGGGAAATGGGATAGCCGGACCAGATTGGCAACGCCGCAACGGCCCATCTTCAATTAACACATCTCCAGCTCGAAGTACACTTAGTCTTTCCTCAACTACCAATTTTGCCCCGCCGAGTTTGTCCCAATCAGCAACAAATACGCCAGCAAAGCCGTCACCTCTGTACTATGACTATACGGAAGATTTTGAGGTGGAAAACCAGAATCGATCAAATTTGGAGCCTCCACCGCAATTCCAACTGCAAAGAACAATTCACGAGGATCGTCCTTTGAGTTCAGCACTTCGACCTCTTGCCAATAGTCTTCCATCCAGACTCAACGGAAATAACCACCACCACCATCTTCGTGCATCATCATCGGCCTCAACTATAATTCGACACCCTATGAGGAAGAACAATGCAGAAAGTGGAAGTAGAATTCCAAACAACGGCGGTCATGTTCGAGCTGCACTTAGTATCTGCGCAAAGGATTGTGAGAACTCTGCGCCATCTGACAGTGTTCTTGATGATGCCAGCTCTTTAGATATATCAAGCTTAGGTGCCAATGCTCAAGAGTTAAGCTCGCGGGTTTCGAGAGCATTTGGTTTACACCCTTCACCGCAATTTGAAGTCACGATCACCTCAAGCTATGAGGAAGTTGAAGTTAAGCAGACCGAGCTTGCATTTAGAGAAGTTAATAATATGATTGCAAACAGCGGACTTCAACAACGGAGTGCATCATTACCAACCGCGAAAATAGCAACCTTACCAGAAGCTCCTCCATCGATCATCGAGCCACAACAACCCTCCAAAAAAGACAAAACAGGCGAAGATATTATTTGTACGCCTGGAAAACAATCTCTTGAAAGTCTTCAGGGTAGCAGAGAGCTTCAGGAAGCAGTGGAAAATACAGATGAATGTAATGTTTCGTCCAAATTCAATTCTGCGCGTACAAGCAAAGTCAGATCTAGTGGCTTCTCCACCATTGGCAATGGTCTTGATGAATTGGCCGATCTGATTGCAACCAATGATGCTGGTCGATCCAACACCTCCGACAATGAATATGCTGGACTCCGGAGAACTCCTATGATGTCGCCGACATTGCCTCGAGACTCTTACTTTGATCCTCCCTCAGTACACCGTACCAGCCCTCCCTTATCGCTGATCAAGAAGTCGGGGCAAAGTTGTGCTCAAATTATGGCTACTGATAAAGGCCTTGAGGATGGGCTTCAAGTTCATGAGGGACGAATCGAAAAGGGCAAACTTCCCGACTATAGGCCACCCGAGTTCCAGAGTATTGGTGATCAAGCCCCAAGTAAGATCATGCCTAGATCTGAGTCTCCAATGTTAGCACCCAAACCTATTTCACCAGCAAGGGAGCTGAAATTGAAGAATAGCGTGCCACAGCTTATGAAATCTCTCCCCAAGATACCCGATTCTTCAATTCGTGGATTGGCAGTACCTGGGAGGCCTGCATTTGTGGATACTGATATGCCATGTCATCTCTCGAACTTTTCCCCCCAAAAGAAATTTGGAACAATCGAGGAACATGCAGTGAGCTCATCGCTAATCGACCTACCTAAAACAGATTCTTCTATAGAAAAGAAGAAGCTCGAAAAGTCAACGGAGCAAGCTGAATTGATCTCTAGCCCAGTCCGGAAACAAAAAATTGATCCATCCAGAGAGAATCATGGTCCTCGCTCTTCGCCTATGAAGTTGAAGCTGAAGGTTAGAAATTCTGTTGCAGAGAAGACATCATCTTCGGATCTTCGGACACGAAAACATGAGGAGACTTTCTCATGGGCTAGTTCGCAGGACAGTAATCTACCTCCGATTAGCCAAGAAGAGCAAAGTGGGGAATTTAAGCCTGCTAAGCTCAAATTAAAACTTACCAGAGCTACAGGCTCAGAAGCTTCCGGAACTGTAAGGGTCAATAATGCTTCTGGAGACCAATCCAGATCCAGCAACGATCTGCATGTATCATGTCCGAAAGATTTATTTACGCCTACCAGTGGAATTGACAATATATTCAGGCAAGTTAGTAAGCATCTCCATTCACGGAGACCTAGTGCAAATAGTGATCAACAATCTGGAGATGTTATTGAGATGATACCAAGCCAACTATCGCTGAATTTGTCTTCTCGCTTGAATCTTGGCGTGCCTCATGCTGATCTACCAGGAAACTTGCCGAGCCCCACTGACGCCCGAAGCTTTTTCTCCGATGACAGTTCTCATCGCAATGGTGGTCATGGTTTACGAAAAAGGATTTCAAACTTTCGAGCTCGCGTTGGTGTGCCATACGTAGCTCGTAACGGATCATATTCTTGTGATGACATAGTCTGGAGAGATCAAACTGGAGGAGTTGGCCAATCGCCTTTAGCTGCCAAGTCTGTCGCTGATCTCAATGCCGCGAGGGCCAGCTTCATAGATTCACCAAATCCTCGACGTTTAGAGCATAGGCTGCATGGACATCGGTTACGAGCAAAGGTATCTGAATGGTTTCGTGGAGCTCGAGCTGCTATCTCCGCTCGTGTCAAATTGCGAAGTACAACCAATACTGGTAATGAGAGATCAAGGGCTAGTGCATGATTTTCTGGGCATGGCACTGTGTCTCCTTGTTAGTATCTAGCTTATGATACTTGTATTGAGCTTGTCATCCGGTTTTGGGAAAAAGATACTAGTCTGGCTGTTTTGTTTCTTTCTTGTTTTTGCTGGTGGCGTTTGGGCGTGTCAAGGCCGAGATTTGTATGGGATGGGAGGTGGTGGAGTTTTAGCTCACTGGTGATAGGAAAACAAATTAGACTGAAAGACAACAATAATTTTAATGAATATTATGAATGATTGCAACGGATAGACCCTGCATTGGTTCATGTATGATGTGAGTCGCTGGAGTTTGTGATTTGCGGTGCACTAGGTAGTAGAGAAGGAGAAGCGAGATAGCATCAAGTCACAATGTGGAGAAAAAGTCTTGTGTAGTCTAGATTCATTACGCAATTATTTATTGAAGGCGAGCTTATAGCCGTTGAAGCTAGGCTAGTTGGCAGTACTAAAATGAAAAGAGGTTAAGGAAGATCAACAAGCCTCGCTAAAAGTTTCCTGAAGTTCTGGGCTAGGTAATCGTGGTGAAGGTTGATCTGCAACTAACTACCATTGCCTAGATGATGGTTGTTGGTTTAAGGTTTGGAGGTTGGAGGTAGGGGGTAGGGAGTATTTAATATGGAGGATGGAAATGTTGGATATGGAAATGTTGGTTCTGGTGGTAGTATGGTTTGGTGTAGTGGGTATGATATGGTTGGTATATGGTAGGTAAATCTTGGGGGAGAGAGAAGCTTAGGTGAGGTGGGATTGGTTGGCTGATTGTTGATTGTTGGTTAAGAGAAGAAGAATTGGATTTTGTTGTATTATGTTGTGTTGTATTGTATTAATCCTAGGATTCTAGTCTTTAGTCTTTAGGATTGACAAGATTGGCTATCTATGAGGAGATTGACTGTGAGAAAATGGGAAAGTGGGAGAAGAAAAGAGGAATTTGACTTCTGTAGCAATGGAGCTTATGAAGATAGAGTGTAGGGCTTTGGGAAACTTGATGTGCTTGCTTATGCGTTGGTTGTTTGAAGGTTGGGTTGATGGCTAGGTTCCTGTTTTTTGGTTCTTGGCTGCGTCATGGATGGTGGGTGGATGATGGATGGAGTGAAGGAGTGAGGGAGTGGGGGAATAGACTTTGCAAGTGGGAGGGAATGGGTGATTACTTGGATTTGAGAAAGGAGGGTTGATGGAAGGTAATGAATACTTGAATGGGTGGATGGATAGATAGATCGAGTGGTGCTGATACACCTAATTTAATAACGTATTTCCAAAACCTTAAATTTTAGTGCTTCAACTAAAATACTTCAAAAAATCATTTAATAATTTAATATTTATATAA